>VYZP01013055.1:3455-50472 GCA_013400635.1 Hypocryptadius cinnamomeus
ACGCACACTTCAGGGCTTTTCACGGGGTAAGGAAGCCACGGTGAAGTCTTGGAGAAACCACCTCTCTGTCCTTGTGTCACAGATAAGTGCTGTTAGGTTTATTTTTAGGAGAAATGAACAGCTGTGTCAGATGGAAGGGTCTGGTGTTTTAAGCAGAGTTGAAGTGGGACAGATGCTGCCTGGCATCTGTAGCAGTCCTCATGTTGTTTTTTATACACTCACAGAATCACACATTGGTCTGGGTTGGCAGGTACCTTAAAGACCACCTCACTCCAATCCCCTGCCAGAGGCAGGGACACCTTCCACCAGATCAGGCTGCTCAGAGCCCCATCCAGCCTGGCCTTGAACGTTTCCACTGATGGAGCATCCACAATTTCCATGCGTAACTTGTTACAGTACCTAAGCACCCTTACAGTAAAGAATTTTTTCCTAATATGTAATCCGAACCTACTCTCTTTCAATATGAACCCATTCCCTGTTGTCCATTTAAAATATTACAGTATTGTCTTGGAGAACATTAAAAGTCTCCCTGGGGAAAGCCCCTGGGTGAACCTCCGCCTTTGAGGCCGGGGCAGCGGAGCTGCTCCGTGCCACCGGTGATGGGAGGAGGGCCCCCGGCTACCGCGGACTACATCTCCCAGCAGCCCTTGCGGCGCATCCACCCCTATGGAGCGTAGGCGGCGGCGCGGGGGTTGCCGGGAGCTGTAGTGCGGCGGCGATGCTGGGCGGCGGCCGCGCCGGCCTGGGCCGCCTGCGGATCTGCGCCGGGCGGTTGTGGCGGGGCCGGCGGAGGGCGGCGGCCATGGNCGCTGCTCCGCTCCGGGAGCGGGGAGCGGCGGCGGAGCGCGGGGACTGCGTCACGGCGCACGGTGTGTCCCCAGGCCGGCCCTGCTCCGTGCTCTGCTCCGCCTTGGAACCAAACTTCTACATGCTTCTAAACTTTTTTTCCCCATTACCTTTGTGTTTCCCTGTCCCCGACAGGGCCCGAACCTGATTATCAACCAGCCCGACGAGCTGCTGGAGAGCATGTCCGAGTGGTGCAAGGAGCATCACGGGAAGGTAAAACCCTTCTGTGCCTTGGCCGCGATGGGAATGACGTGTAATCCTGAGTGATCAGCTGCAGGACTGCAATTCTGAGTGATCGGCTACAGGACTGTGATCCTGAGTGATGAACTGCAGGATGTGTAATCCTGAGTGATCGGCTGCAGGACTGTAATTCTGAGTGATCAGCTGCAGGATGTGTAATTCTGAGTGATCAACTGCAGGATGTGTAATCCTGAGTGATCAGCTGCAGGATGTGTAGTTCTGAGTGATCAGCTGCAGTATGTGTAATTCTGAGTGATCAGCTGCAGGATGTGTAATCCTGAATGATCAGCTGCAGGACTGTAATCCTGAGTGATCAGCTGCAGGATGTGTAGTTCTGAGTGATCAGCTGCAGGATGTGTAATTCTGAGTGATCAGCTGCAGGACTGTAATTCTGTAATCCTGAGTGATCAGCTGCAGTACAGCCTGAGCAGGGACAGCTGCTGTGCTGAGCAGTTTGCCACACAGACTCAGGTTCAAAGACAGGAGACGGTATCTGTCTTATTTAGTATTGAGGAGCCTCTGTGGAATGTTTTGCCCAAGGTCTCACAAGTCATCTGTGGCACAGTTCAGACTGCCCTCAGGAATCTTTAGCCTTCAGCTTCCAGCTTGCCTGAAGCAGCCTGTGCTTTGCAGCCTGGTTTCTGATAAGTTGGAAGAGTGCTGGAAGTTGCTTTTTAGTTTGGGAGTGGGAAGCCCCAGCACAGCAGCAGCAGTGAGGCTCCCCTGGGAGGGCTGGAGCAGGCAGGGGGGCCAGAACAGGATCTGTCACTCAGGGATGTGCCACTGGTTCGCATCTCCCAAGGCAGGAGCTCAGCCTCCCATTCTCCCAGTGGGAGGCTGGGAATTGGGGTTTGGTTCCTTGGTCGTCTCACAGAGCTGCTGGCCACCTCCTGCGTCTGTGGGAGCCCTGGTGTAGGCTGGGTCGGGTTCAAATTCTGACAGCTCCTGCTGCTGAAGTCTTGCATAAAATAATTCAAAATAATTCCAGTGGGGAAGGGGGAGATGAAGTTTGAATGCCTGAGTAAGAACAGGTGCACGATTGGTGCAGAATAGTCCAGAGCCAGTCAAAGGCAGATTTCTTCCTGTGCACTCTGGTGCATGTGGGATTAAAAGCACTGGGCTTTTGCCTGTCCCCTCAGTGCTGTAAGCCTTGTGGATTTTTTCACTGAAAGCTTCACTTTTGCAGCAAGAGATTATTTTTAGTTCTTTAGGCCACCAAAGAAAGGTTCCTCCTTGCCAGCAGCAAGAGAGCAAATGGATTTTCCAGTCCGTGATGATGAATTGAAATTCGAGTTAGTTTTCAATTAAGGGCTGAAGTTTTAAGACATCCATAACCCCCCCTCCTTCCCCTTCAGCATCTCCCTCTCCCTGGGAAGAATTAGCAAGAGTTTGGGAAGTGAATATTAATTTACTGTGATGGGTGCTTCTCCCTGCCCCAGCTGAGGATTCCAGCTCAGCTTCAGCTCGGGAGTGAACTGGAGATGGTAGCATGCGTCCTTGCTGCTCCTGAGGAGCTACTTATTTTTAATTGACTAAGAGAAGAGAAGCAATTAGAATATAGATGAAAATGCTGCCATATAATGAATTTTTTAACCACCACTTGGATCTGTCAAGTAGATTTTTGCTGCACAGTCGTGGAAATATATAGCGTAGCCAGATGGAAATAAATCACTGAGAACACTTGGAGAGGATTTGACATTTAGCTATTGAAAAAAAAGCGGGGGGAGGAACTTTCTTGATTTATAGGAATCTTGATAAACCCTGAAGGCAGGATCCTGTTTATTTGTGTTCACTGGTAGCTGCTGCTCCCTGCTGGGGAGGTGAGTGCCTCTCCTGGATCAGGGATGTGAAGGGATGCAGCGCTCTCCTGGCTCAAGGATGTGCAGGTGGATAAACAACGCCTCACATCTTGGTAACTGAAAAGAACTCTGAGCAAAGAAATCAAAAAAAGGGAAGGAAAAAGTCCCAAACCACACAGGAAGGTCAGTGCTGTCAAGACTATTTACCTGCCTTGGTTTTCCTTCCCAAGCAGGGAGGTCCCTGTGGAGAGTAAAGGCTGGGGGTGCCCCAGAGAACTGAGATGCAGAGTTCAGGAGGCAGCTGGGGAACAAGCAGCACTCCAAGGGCTGACCTTTCACTGCAGAGTTAAACATTTACTTGAGAACTGGAGCATTCCTGGCAGTGTCTGTGACAGGGTGTTTCTGATTTATGACTTGGCTCTTTTTTGCAGTCTGGCCTTACTAAGGCTGTGAAGGAGAGTAAAATCTCGCTGCAGCAGGCAGAGTACGAGTTCCTGTCCTTCGTGCGGCAGCAGACACCCCCAGGGCTCTGTCCTCTCGCAGGTGAGGCATCTCCTTTCTGCACTACAACACATCATCATCCACCCTGCACTCCCAGCAGGATGCCAGCACCCCCTGGCACGTGTGGCAGGGATGGGTTCCTGTTCTGTGCTGTGTCTTCTCCTCCCTGGCTATCCAACCAAAGGCCAAATAAGGATCTTCCAGGTGTCCTGTTACCCAGAACTGCTTTCAGAATTTAATATATGGTCTTGGGACAGGTGCTGAGTGAATACCAATGGCCACTTTGACTTGGTGAAAAACCCGATGTTGGCATAATTCTTTGATATTTATCTGTGTGACACAAATTGTGGGAGTAGTAACTGAGGAATTACTAGAGGCATTAGTATTAAACCCCATGTGATCCTGCAATGAAAATCTGACAAACCTTTACAATCATATTTGCTAGAAAATGGGATAAATGAGCTGCTTGTGAATGGCTTTTCTTCCCCTGTGATCTCTCCCGGCTCGCTCCTCCTGCTGCTCCTTTCCATGTTGCTCTGTAGCGTCTTTGAAGAAACATCTTGTTTGTGTCTTTGTAGGTAACTCTGTTCATGCAGATAAGAAATTCCTTGACAAATACATGCCGCAGTTCATGAGGCACCTTCATTACAGGATCATTGATGTGAGCACTGTCAAGGAACTTTGCAGGTAAATGTTCCCCCAGTTGAGTGGTTTGACAGATACCCCCGGGATGCCCATTCGTGGTGCTGGGGCTCTGCAGATCAAGCAGGGGGACTCGCAGGGCTGTGGCTTCTCTGGGTGTCAGTAAAACCAGGGTTCCTTCACCGAGTGTAACAAACCCACAGCAGCCACCAGACATGGCTTTGAATCCCAGTTTTCTTTCTAAGTGCAATTTTTCTGCTCACAGGCGCTGGTATCCAGAGGAATACGAGTTTGCACCAAAGAAGGCGGCTTCTCACAGGTGAGCTTTGTGCCTCTGTCACTGACAGAGCAGGGCTTGTCCTGCAGAGAACTATGCTCTTCCTCAGCAGGATATGGGGCTCCCTGTGAATTCCAGCATCCTGTGGCTGATGCAGGTGGAGATGGCCTCTGGACCCTGTCAGGTGTTTGAATTCTCCTGTCCAAAGCCTAGATAGTGTAGGGAAAGGGATTATTAAAATCCAGAGTACCAGAAGTTTCCTCAGCCCTTCTGATTCACTCTGCTCTTCAAAGTGCATGTTTCTTGACCATGCAGACAGTCACTTAATGGGGCTTATCTGCCCTTTTTTTGGGCAGAGGTGGTCACAGAAACACAAAAATTGGAGAACTGTGAATGGGGGAGTGAGAGTCCAGCTCCTGCCTATTTCCTGAGCTTGGAATGTGCCAGAGAGGTAGTGGGAAGGAGCCAGGGAGCCTCTGTGGCTCTGCTCTGATGTGCCCATGCTGGGCAGGAGGGATGCTCTGATACACACAGAGGAGGAGGAGGGCTGGCTGTTGCAGAGGTCCTGGCTGAAGTCGTGGTTATGTGCTGCTGCAGGGAGCTGAGCCCTGAGCTGCCCTGGCTGGAGCTGGGCAGCTCTCTGGAGCGCTGTCTCTGCCCTCAGGCTGAACTGTTTCTGACAGCTGATGCTGTAGACCCTCTTGGCTTCCAGCAGCTGTGTCCCAGGCTGGCATAAGCTAATAAACCATGAGTTACTCCCTGGCACATTGGCACCACTGGACTTTTATTGCTTCCCTGAGACAATGAGTGTTATTTTCATGTCTGACAGATGAACCTTCCCTGTGCATCAGTTTGGTTTCCTGCAGCCTGGAAGTTTTCAGCGACATTAGGATGGGGGCATAGCTGGAGATGTACCCAGGCTCTTTGAAACCCTCCTTAATTCTCTTTCAGAGCACTTGATGACATCAGGGAAAGCATCAAAGAACTCCAGTTCTACAGAGACCACATCTTCAAGAGGAAAACGGATGAGAAGAAAAGGAAACTGATTGAGAACGGGGAAAGTGATAAAGCTGCCAGCTGATTTCCCCTCCTGCCACGCCAGCCCGTAGCACACACTAGATGCGTCTCCTGGTTTTTTTTTGTTTGCCAGTCTCTTGGGAAGCTGCACCCTGGGTTACCTTGTTTCTTACCAGCTGTTCAATGCAGACAGAAGCATGAGTTGCTGCTGCTTTTCAGTTTGAGCGGGGAATCGGCACGCTGGGCCTCAGCAGCGCCCGGGTTCGGATGTTCTAGGTAAACCACGCTGTTTGATACTCCTTGCACCTGGTTTTAGGTGCAGTCTTTCACGACACAATAAAACAGATCAGTTGAAAGGTGGTGGTTTTGGACAGCCTTTCTTTGGTGCTCCCCATGCTGCTGCCAGGTGAACTGCTGCTCCTGGCCTCCCCTGGGCTGTCCTGGAGCGGGAGCCGCCGGCCCATAAAGCAGAGGGTGTAATGGAGCGCGGGGTGTGCGGCTCCCAGGCTTGTTTTTATTATGGGCATTAATAATAACGGCCATCCAGGGCTTCTCAGTCCTGCTGATTGTTGGAACACCTGCTCTGCCAGCCCTGGGAATGATTGTTATTGCAGAGAGGCCATTAAAATGGTTAATGGGGCAAATAAATGAGTCTGTGAAATGTCTCTCTCCTCTGTCACCAACTCCCAGGTAAGCTGGCATTTCCAGAGAGGTTTGTTTTCTGTGTGGGCAGGCTTGGAGCAGGGCAGAGCTGAGGGACATCCCTGCACAGGGTTGTCCACCACAGCCAGCACCTGCAGAGATGCCTGGGTGCATTCCCTTGGAGCTGCTGGCCCCCAGGTGTCTCCCGTGTTGGAGCTGAGGACATGCAGTTCACCCTTGTCCCAGCAGTTCCCCACACCCACATCACGGCCACGTGCCACCAGAATTCACTTTGCCTTTCATTTCCATGTTGTTAGTTTTCCCCTCTTCCTTCGACTTCTTTCTGACCTACTTCTCCTGCTTTTCATATTTTATTCCTTGTTAAGATGCTTTTGTTTTTCTTGAAACATTTTTTAAGGAAAATATGCCACCTGCGTTTATACATTTTTAAATATTGTTTATTCTTGCTTCTGAAGTAACGGTGCCGTACGGAGGATTTTTATCTCGTCTCCCTGTGTTATGCAATAGCATTTGTGGTTTTCTGTGCTGGCATCATTTGAGGTTCCAATTTAGTACAAATTTGTCACGCACTTGGCAGAGCACAGATAAACCCCACCAAAGCTGGTGTTATTTTGGGCTGGAAACAAGAGTTCCCTCCTGCAGCAGGAGCTGGGGAGAGGGAACAGCAAGGACCCCCTGGCTTTGCACCATTCCTTTCTGTAGGAGCACTTACACCAGTTGTTTCCATGCTCTGAAAGCACCACCAGCATCACACAGGCATGGAGGTTCCAGATATAGGGACACAACTCTCTTTTTGAACGTGGTAGTTAAAAGAACTCCTCAAAGGCAAATACAGAGTGTGCCGGAGCCCTTGGCTCCACCTTTACTGCTTGTGGATGTCTCCCGGATCCAGGTGTTTAACAGCACATTAAACCTGTGACTGCATAAGGAGTTTGTGCTCCAGTTCGGAACAGGAGTCCCCACAGCTCCAGTCACTGCCAGCATGGAGAGTTTCCCGTGTGGAAACTCCTTCCAAACATGAGCCATTTGAGCCTCCCACGATGGCAAAAAGAGCAACCAGTTATCCCTCCCTCCTTCATCTTCTCTCTGCCCTTCCCTCCACCTCTCATCCTCTCCATCAATCTGCACTGCACTATTTGGGTGCAAACCACAGAAATCAGGAAAAGTATCAGCTCATGCTACGCTTCTGCCCACCTTCAGTGCGGTCTGCTCCCATTCTCTTTTTTTAGAGAAATCCTCCTGCTCCCAGGCACAGCTGCTGGCTCCTCCACAATGGGCCAGGGGAACTTCTGCCCTCTGGCAGCTGCAGCACAGACAGCATCTGCCTTATAAAGGCAGGGGATGAAACAGTGACCCTCAAGTAACATTCCCCCTTGTTCACTGGGGCTGAGCTGGATGCTGGAGGGGCAGGGGTGTGTTGGGGACACTGCTCAGCCCACCCTGGCACCGCTGCCAGTGCTGCCCGCTGGCCCTGGGAGCCACCAGGTACAGCTGCATCGGCTCAAGGTCGGCTGCAGAAAGCCCGGAATAGAAAACCTTCAGACACGGTTTTTGTCTCTTTTTTTCCTCCCACTGCCGCTGATGATACCCTTTTACTGGAATAACTCTCTCCTGCTGACAGATAAGCTTTTAGGGTAGTGAAATCTCTGTGACACTTTAAGTGCCCTAAATGACAAAACAAGGACGTGCAAGATTATCCCGCGACTACTCCGTAAAACACAACTTGTCAGAAGTTGCCACAGCCACCCAGGACAGGGCACCCCCGGACTCAGGACTGTCCTTGCAGCAGGAGAGCGAGCGGAGGAAAGAGAGGGAAAGGGGCAAAGCAGGGCTTGGTGTGAGCAAGAGCCTCCCAGGCCATGGGGACGGGGGGTCCCTCTGGAATCAGGGACTTGTGTCTCTGCCGCCTCCCCGCTGATGGATGGGATCCAAATGGCCATAAATTGCCGGTGCTGCAGGAATGTTTTATCCCCGTGCTGGAGGAGCCGCCGGCAGCAGCGCGGTGCCACAGGCGGGGCACGGGCTGTCCGTCACATGCCAAGGGAGGGAGAGGTGACAGTCAGGAGATCCATTCCCCAGCACTAACAGCAGAGAGGAGCATAAATGGGTGTGATAATGGTGTGATAGGGCCTAGCAGACACCGTATTTTGGAAAAGAAAACAATTATCTGGTGAGTTAAATGGCACCTACTGACCCCTCAGCTCTGGCCACTGAGGGCAGGTTACAGAGTGAAAATCCTTCTGCTCTCCTAAGAGCAGGCTTTGGTGTTTACCCTCAAAACTCCCTTTCCTGGCAAGTCTGGTCTGAAAAACCACGCAGCCTGTGTGAGGGCACAGCTGGGGAAACTGCCCAGCACCTTCCCCAGACAGAGTGCTCTCCTGCACTGCACTTGCAAGGGAATAAAATTGGTGTCTGCCAACCCAACAGACAAGACCGGAGGGAGGATCACGCTCTCCAAACTTTGCAGAAGGGAAATGAAGCACAGAGAGATGAAATGACCTCCTTAAGGTCACATGGGGAATTGGTAGCAGAGCCAAGAACTCAGCTGAGATCTCCAGGGTCCTCATCTACTTCTTCCACTGCAAGATATTCCTTCCACTTTCCCTCCAGCCAAGTTAAAAATAAAACTGAGTTTCATGTCCCTTTGGCTGCAACGTGACTCCAGTGCAGCAGTCTGGTCCATGAGCTGCCAGGGCTGCAGCGCTGAAGGGTCTGCCTGGCTCTCTACAGTGCACAGTCTTTTGGGGATAGCTGCACGCATGGGTATATATTTGTGTGCATATATATTAGTTGTGTGGCACTTTCTGCCTCATAATTAAATGGATCCCTTCATAGGCCCCTTTGAGGCAAATCTCTGTCTGTTCAGAGAAACTTTCATCGCCAGCCAGCGCTCTGTGGTGTTTGTTCTCATTGTTCCTGCCAGTCAGAATAAAACTCCTCACAACGACAGAGAAGGTGCCTCTGGATCCCCAGTGCCATCACACACGCAAAGCCCAGCCCTTTCTTGGAGGGGAAATGCCTGCAGTGGTACCTGCAGTGAGCCCTCAGCCATGTGCTGAGGGCTGGGCAGCAGCGTGGAAGGCTCCCCCGCTGTCCTCACTGTTGACTCTGGACGTCTGTATCTCCTCAATGTCCCCACGAGTCCTCCAACCTGTTGCATGCTTCCATTTTCTGTGCTCTGCTCACCAACAGCCCTGAGAGGAGCTGCTTTTTGCAGCAGGGAGCCCCAGGGGCAGAGGGATGTTCCCTGCCATGTGTATCTGCAATGCCCTCACCTTTCTCTGCGCAAGTTTTGACACTCAACCCGCTGCTCGTTAACAGCCTGAAAAACACCCCCCAACCCGTTCTTCTGGGCTGCCATTCCCCGGTGGCATCGCTGCTGTTGCTGCAGTTGGTCTTGTGGTGTCTCCCAAACACAGGGAGCTGCGGAGCTGCGAGCAGAGGTGCGGGAGGAGAAGCGCTCCAGAAGGGAGCGTGGGGATGGAGCCGGAGCCGGGGTGGGAATGCTGCACAGAGCCCACGGGATTCCCTTGGGCAGCTGTGGTTTGACTGCTCCTGCAGTCAGAGGGAGGTCTGAAGGGTACCTTTCCAGACATAATCCCTTTTTTCCACAGGGAAGAAGAGTTTCCTGCAGGAATTCGATTGTTTTGTTCTTTGTTTCCAGGAGGGACGAGGAGGGAGAAGCCCTGGCTGAATCCGCCTGTAGGTATCTGCGTAAGCCCAGGACTCGTGGCGTGTGTCAGCACAGAAGGCAAGAGTCCCACCTCTCTGATCCCCCATGACTGGTGCCACACGCTTGGTTCTGTCACTCTGGCCTTCTCCCCCCCCTCGGGTCCGTGTCCAGGGCAGCAGTGTCCAGGGCAGCAGTGTCCAGGGCAGCAGTGTCCAGGGCAGCAGTGCAGTTTGGGATGGTGTTTTGGTTTGTGAGCTCTGCAGGGCCCAGTGGAAGGTGCCAGCTGAGGAGCTCCACAGCCCCTGGAGAAAAGCACCCCACAGATAATCCTCTTCCCAGCCCAGGCTCACCCAGCCAAACGCCACAGGCAGCCTGTACAGGACCCGGGTCAGCCTGTGATCACCAGAATCAGGTGATTCTGGTGAATCTGCCCTAGCAGACTAGGGCTAATCAAATCCCCCCGGCCAGAACAAACAGTGATAAGGAAAGGAAAGGAGGGCAGTGCATTCCTGGCATGAACGGCTGCATGGCTCCACGCAGGAGTGCTGCATGCACTGCATGCACCGTGGAGAGAGGATCCTGCTCTCCTGGTTCTGACCACACCGTGTCCGGCTCGCTGCAATGGATCCGCTTTCATGTCAGGCAGCAAAAATGCACACAATATGTTCTGGGACAATTATTTCCCTTTCCAGAGGGACAAAGTGACTTGTCTTGAGGTTTTTCCGTGTCCTCTGCTGTGTGCCCTAATTGCCCCAAGATGCTCTACCTGGAGAGAGCCTTAATACATAATTATATACCATTAGCAATGAGAATAACATGACAACTGCTTTGGATAATCACGGAGAGCACTGTTCCTGCCAGTCTCCTAGCTACCACAGCACACACGTATCGGGCTCAATTTGTACAAGAGGGCATTTTGGAAGAATTATCTGAAGCTGGAAATAAGAACAGCAGACACACAGTCCTGGTTTCATGGGACTCAGATGGAAACCAATGGGGAAATTCACTGCAAAGGCAAATCGACTAGTAGGATTTTTAATTTTTTAAACCCACCCTAATTAAGAGCAGAGGTAGCGTAGCCCAAAGGAAGCCTTCAGAAGATTGCAGATGCTCTGTGCCTGGAGATCTTATGATATCTGGTGTTGATTTAAAGACTCTGGGAAGCTGCACTGCCATCTCTAGGTAAACTGTTCCCATGTTTTATGACCATGCTGCTAAGAATTTGTCCTGTATTTCTTGCCTGAATTTGTCTTGCTTTAATTCCTAACCACTAAGGATCATTTTGCCTTTCCCTGTGCCTCTGCCCAGCCACACGCCATCAGGATTTCCCTCTTCCTGGGCAGGCATGGCACTGTCAGCACTGCCTCAGCCAATCCTGTCAGCACACCTCATGCCTTTGCTTCTCTTCTTCCTGAATTCCAGAGCTGTGTATCCCCATTTTCTAGAGATCATCCTTACAACTCCAGCGTGTAAACCTCACTTAATTGCTGTGGGAACATGCCCAAGTCTTTCTTCTAAAACTAAAATCATCTTTCTTGCCTAAAGCACCACAACAGCTCCTGGCTCCCATCTCACCCTCCACCAGGACTCCCTGCTTTGTCCTCCCCACAGCAGGACCAGGTTTTAATCCGCCACGACAGCAAGAATCATGCCATCACACTGCCCTGGGACATTTGGAGGCTGCTGTTCACCACGATGCTGCTGTGTGCTGCAGGACTGGCTGCTCTTTGCTGGGGGATGGTGCTGGTGCTTCCCCCCAAGAGCAGAGCCCATGGCAGTGAGCTGCCCCGTCTCCTCCATGCCCGGTGCCTGGCCCTCGTGCACTGCAGGATGTCACTCTCTCCCTCATGCTCCCCCAGCTTTTCCCTCTGACATGTTTTTCAGCCTGAAGGACAGCACTGTCAACCTGTCCCTGGAGAATGAAGAAAAGCAAACAGGAACCTTTGGAGGTGTTCTGAGTGCCAAGGACAAGGCTGGCTGCTGCCAAGGTCACAGGCAGGAGGATATTCATCTTCATTCCTCACCATCACCATACAGCCCTAGCCGGAGAGAATCGAGCTGCTTCCGGCTGCACGTGTTTAAAGGATGAGGGAGCACAGGATGGTTCAAGAGGAGATTGCTTCATAAGACAATGGCTGAGCTGATAATGCCAGCTAAAGTCGGGCCACTGGGGACCTCTTACAATTTTAAGATCCAATCAACTTTAAAATATTACTGTCTCAGGCAGGCGACAAGTCTTGGAGCAGAAAACAAGTGATCCTGTTTTATTTACGGAGGAAAGGATGTTCTCCCTGTCCTCACCCACATATTGAAATATTAATGGTGTTTGTCTGCGTAGCTGTGTTAACATCACATTTCCAGAGCTCAATCTATAAAAGCTCTGCTTAAAACACTTAATGCCATGATGCTGGCTGCCTGGGAGAAGCGGACAGCAGGGATGCAGAGGGCAGGGGCAGCAAGGACACCAAGAAATGCCTCAGGGAGAGGCTGCAGTCAGGAGGGTCTGTATCTTAATCCCCCTCTCTTCCCAGTGAAACCTCTGACTCCATCATCTTTCTGGTGGCCACATGTCACTGCTCTGGAGCAGCTCATCCAGCACCAGCAGATGCCCAGCCTTTTGAGGAGACCTTGACCTTGGGTTAGAAATTCCAAAATTTTCAAGTGCATCTGACCTCCTTCACCCCTGGTAGCTGCCATTGGCAATTACATGAATTCCTGCAAGGTTCAAGCCTTGCCTGCAGGAATTGAGCTTGGGAGCAGCCCAGCAGCAGCAGCAGCCATGGTCTGGTGTCTGGGCTGGCCATGCTGCAATCCTGCACACTCCCTACCTGTTGGGATGCTGACAGAGAGCCTGGGAGCCCTTGCAGCCAGCCCGAGCGCTGTCTGGGAAGCGCTTGCATGACGCATCATCACTCTGCCTTAGCCTGTGGCCACAGCGGGACGGCAGCAGTGAGGACTGCATTATACATTTTATCATAAACACAAAAGCAACAACCACCACAGATTCTTAATAAAAATGTGTCTCTGGCGCCCGTGCAGGGCTCGAGTTAAACATTGTACCATCAAGCAATTTGCAGAGCCTGCACATGCGATCGTGCAAACGTCCCCAAAGTGCCCCATGGAAAAGTCAATAACATCAATAAAATCAACAACAAATAAAAGCAGCCTGGCTCAGCAGCAAGCTCTATTCACAGGGAACATCTCAGCGACCTTTTGAACAGGCTTAGTGTGAGAAGCATCCCCACGTGCGGGGAGGACGGGCGCTCTCCTCCCTGAGAGCAGCTCTGTGACAAGCACTGTCCAAGGACAGGAGCCACGACATCGCCCTGGGCCTACTGTGTGCACCACAGCAACCTTCAGGTGGCCAGCAGTGCCCTGCCTTCTGCGTGACACTGAGCATCCCTGACACCTCTAACAGCACCCAGTCATCCCAGGAGTCTCCAGGAACTATCAAGATAGAAGCAATAGGTAAGAGCCACTTTTGCAACCTACTGCCCTTTGTTGGGATATAAAAGACCTCTCCCAAAACTCTTATCCTCTCCTGTGTTGTCTGACACTGCCCTCCTCTTCCCACCTCCCAGGACCTGTGCTCTAAGTCATGCACCTTCTTTTATTATGTGCCCATTCATCCATCCCTGAAATTCACATTCCTCTTCCTTTATGAAGAATTAACTTGTTGAAGCTGATTTATGAAGACTGGCAGGCACCTGTGCTGGAGCAGGGCTCTAATACGTTCATCATGAAGTCCTGTAGTTATTCCTAAAAGAGCTCATGTTAATGCCTCACATTAAAATTCATACTTTATTTTTACATAACTAGATGACTCTCTGCAATCTTTAAGATATGCCCTTCAGAACCTGGATTTCTTTCTTTTTTTTTTTTAATTTCTTTTTTTTCTGTGAGGGATTGAAGCTGTGTGGTGACAGCTTCTCATAAACATGGGGTGGCCCTGGTGCAGGGTGGCAGGTCGCGTGCTTGCTGCATGTTGTGTGCCTCAGGTCTGACTGACAGCGAGGACTCACCAAGGTACATCCTCCGTCAAACACAACTCGCTTTTGTTAGCGCAGCAACAGAACCATTTTCCTTAAGAACATAACCTTTCCCAAATCTGCTTTTGCTAGCAGGAGCCAGCTTGCACTGGAAAAGCAGCGGGTTGAGCTCTGCACTCTTCTGGAAGAGCCTTCAAAACGCGAGGGGCGAGTGGAGCTGGAGCGGGGCGCGCAGGGGAGCAGCTCCCAGGGAGCCTTTGGTGTGAACCGGCTTGCGGAGGAAGTGATGGGCATGAAAGAAGGGCTGCAGGGGGCAAAGGCCTGAATTGTTTGGTGGGAACATTTTTTTCCCCTTTCAATCCAGTGTGTTTCAATCCCTGGTAGATACAAATCTAACGGAACCCACTGAATTTGGCACAGGTTCAGCTCAAAATATAATTGCCCTCAAAACGCAGCTGGCCGAACTCAAGCCCAGCCTCACATCCCCCATTTTCCTGACATGTTTCCCTTTGGATGCCAAACACACCTGAGGGATGAGCAAGGACCCTCGGCATCGTGGGGATGGGGGCTGCTGGCAGCTGCACAGGGCTCTCCCCCTGCCCACGCAGCTCGGAGCCAGCCCTGTGGGAAGGCGTTGGCGGGAACAAAGCACCGCAAGCGAACACCCGGCTCCAGCATTCCGCCGTGGATCGTAATTGACCACTGAAAGCCTGAGCTACAGTTCTAATTTGATAGGACTGTAATAAATTGTGTTTCTTGCTCTCAGATGCAGAGAGAGAAAGAAAAGGAGTGGGAAAGTTAATCTGGATCTTTTTTCACGCCACTGCAGCAGAAAAACCTCGTCCCTTGTTATTGTTTATGTTCGGAGCGGAATGCTGTGTTGGAAACACACATGGATGATCCCTGCCCCAAAGAAGGTCTGTCCTCAGCCAGGCAGACACAGAGGCCATCTGTGGCATAGTTGTGGCACAACTTTTGGCTTTCTCTGAGGGATGTGGGTCTTGGAGGAGCTGAGCAGTCAGGATGGCTCTGAGCAGGAGGGGCCACGCTAAGTGTGCCACTGGCATTGGCCATTGTCCAGGCCATCAGGCAGTGAGTGGATATCTTAATCCTGCTCCCACCCTGGATCTGATCCAAGACAGACTGAAGTCAGTGGAAATCTTCCCGTTGCTGCCCTGGGCTTTCAGCCAGATGGGCAGTGGCGTATGGAGTTCCTGGGACACGAGACAGAAAGACAGACGGAAAGCCCCAGCAGAGCTGCTGTGTGGCTCCCGTGTGAATGCACAAGTAGGTTTTGCTGCAAAGAGGACATGAAGCCCTTAATAGGACTGCCACTGCCCAGTGGGGAGCACTGGAAAACTTTCCCTCGGGATCCTGGCATTACTCAGCACAGCAAATTCCTCTGAGCATCCTTGGCAGTGTGCCCCTGACCCACATCCCTTCTGTCCAGAGGTGTCACCCAGCTCAGCACTGTGGGACAGGACAAGCCACAACCCCACAGTGCCCACAGCACTGCCAGGACAGGTCTGCTCTCACTTATTTATTTGTTTTTGTGGGGTGGTACGGAAGATGACAGCTCATAAACTGCCTGCCAGCGCCCTCCCTTCCCCGTGTCCTTTGAAGCGCTGCTTTGAACCCGCTCTGTTTATTGTGCGCCGCGAAGCTCACGCCTTTGCGACTGACATAAATTATAGAGCAGGAGTAGAGAGGGAAGGAGGAAGATAATGCAAAATGCCCTCCCAAGTAACTTTGCTAATTAAACCAGCTCTGAAGCCTTTCCAAACACCCCCATGTTATGACAAGATGAACAGCACATTCCAGTGAAACTATTAAATTTATATTGTGTGGGTAAAGTTCAAATGAGACCATTGTTGGTTGATAGCTGAAAATGAGCCAGCATGTGCCCAGTGGGCCAAGAAGCCCATTGGCATCTTGGCTTGTACCAGCAATATTGTGGCCATCAGGACCAGGACAGTGGCTGTAACTGTGTGCTCAGCCCTGGTGAAGCCCTGCCTTGAATGCTGGGGTCAGTTTTGGACTTCTCACGACAAGAAAGACACTGTGGTGCTGGAGTGTGTCCAGAGAAGGGCAATGGAGCTGGGACATGGTTAGTGGGGACACTGCAGTGCTGGGTTAATGGCTAGATTCAATCTTAAAGGTAATTTACAACCCAAACAATTCTCTGAGTCTATGATTTACTTCCCATTACCCTTATGCCAAAGGGAACAATCCTTTGGGACATCCTCAAGGAAGAGGGATCCCTCTGAGCCTGGGTCATATCTCCTCCTGCCATGCTTTCTCCAATACACCCACAGCACAGAGCAAACACAGCCCTGCTGGGCTTCTTCCTGGGTTAGAGCAACAACACCAAGGCTTCAGGCTGTGCCAGCACAGCCTGTGAAATGGGAACTCACTATCCTAACAAGAATAATATTCCTTGCAGAGGTTCACACGCTGCTGCAATTGAGTTATGAAACACCACGAGGATCAGGTGGACTTTGCAGGAGCTGCTCTTCTCCTGGAGCACTTTTTCATTGTCTTTAGCTAAAATAACCTTTCAGAAAGCAGGAGCAGCATCCTCCTCCCCCTCAGCCCTCCAGTCACTGTCCTTCGCTGAGCATTGATTTTTGCAATGCTCCTCATTTTTCCTGCTCTGGAAATGAATATGACTATGTATTTCTGCAGAGATGGTAGAAAAGAGACAGCAAAAGCAGAGATGTCTGCATGACCATGAGGTCAAACTGGTCCAGCTTTTGGGAGTCCTTAGAAGAGGCTTCAAGCTGCCCTATCTCAGGCACTTTAAATTCAAGACATTGACAGCTGAAGAAACAGCCTTCTCAATGCTGGAGGAGAACGAGTCTGACCCTGTGCCGAGGAGCACTGCCTGAGGAACCCCGTGGTGGGGTGACAGTGACCTGCCCCCGTTAACTCATCATCTGTGGATGATTATATTGCATTGATGGGTGGCCAACATTTGCCACTGTACGACTAATTAGCCACCAGGCCCATGGAGCTTTCTGGCTGCTATTTTAAATCACCTTTCCCTCTAAGCAAACAGCAGATAGAAGCAACTCCCATTCCCTAAATAAGGCACGGCAAGAGCTTTCACTCAAAGGAGGAATCCAAGCCTGAGCTGGGGCTGCTGTTGGAGGCTCAGAGAAGTTTGGACACGGGTGTGGTGTCAGGTGGGAGCGCTGGTACTGCACGCACCAACACGGCCCCGCTCAGCCTGAGAACAACGCTGGAAAGAAGAGACTCCGGAGGAAAAAAGGCAACTTTTGCCTCCAGGTCTGCGTCTCGCAGTCCCTGAGCACACGGTGGGTTCTGCTGGGGGAAGCATTTCCATCCAGCTGCTGCACTGACAGGTGCAGGGGGGCTGGAAAGGCTTTGGGTTGAGCTCTGCATGTTTACCACTGTTTATCCTTTGTATTTTCCTGAAAGGCTCTGGGTACTGAACAGTCCTTGTGCAAGGGGGAGTGTACACATGAGAAAGCAGATTTCTCCCAAAACCATAAAAGTGAAAAAAAAAAAAATAGAGATTATAGATACATTATCACTGGATGAGGGCTCACCCTAAACAGTTATCTATAACTATATAGTGATTTAATTACAGACCCAAATGATGAACTGACAAATTTCACAGCCCAGTTTCTATTCTGGAGCCACCCCCCTGCTCCCTGAAGCTCATTTTCTGGGGGAGGTTTTGGAGGAAAATGAGTTCTTCCCCCTCAGATCTCCCCAGGGAGCGCTCACACGATGCAGTTGCTCACTCGCAGCATCCCTGGCACAGAAGTACAAACAGCGACATTTCCCAATATCAAACGGGGAGCAGAGGGGAGCTGCTAAGATCAAGCTCTGCTCTGATCTAACTTGCATCTTGCCAGTTTAAAATCTTAATTGAAATGCTACTTGAAAGCCTCCTGAGCACAAGGAGGGAAGATAAACCCAGGCAGTCGGCCTGAATGCCAAAGCGCGGGGAAGGAAAGCCAAAGTGCTGGTTTTTTCTGAAAATATCATTTTGAGCTGCCTGTCGCTGGCAGAGGTATGACACTTTTCCTTCTCCAGAGAGGGACAGGAGAGAGAGGAAAATCGTCTTCCAGTCTCAGTGTAAGTAGCAAGTATCAGCTGGGCTGCAGTGCCTCGTCTGCCTGCTGCCTCCCTGGGAAGTTTGGGAAGAGGGAGGGGAGGAAGAGGAGGCAGAGAGGAGGCACGTGTGGCAAAGCTGGGCCTGCCGGTCTCTCTCTGCCCACACCAGCTCCCTGGAAGCCCTGCTGTTCAGCCAGGCAGCTCTTCAACGTGGGACAGAGGGTGGGGGGAAACCCCCCAAACTGGCCAGAAACCGACTAGCTGTTAATTACACTTTGCAACATCTGCTACTTTGTGAGTATTTGTTTTAGTATTTCTACTTTGTGCTTTAGAACACTGATTTTTTGTTGTCTGGAGCTACAGAACCGCCTTGAAAAAGAGCTATTGCTCAACAGCAGTAGTGGAGGAACTGTGACCGGAGCACTGCAGCACAGCAAGGACCACTCCAAGGCTACGGCAGCCCGGCTGCTGCTTTTTTAGTGATTTGGTTATTTTGGGCACCGCAGACAAACCGTTTGTTCATTTGGGAACAACAGAGCTTAAAAAACAAACGAGGTGTTAAAAGCAGGGAGCTCAAAGCTGGGCTTTCATCTGCAGGCTGCGGTGCGGCTTTGATGGGGCTGGGAGAAGAGCTCTGTTCTCAGGGGGATAATAATTATGGTTTTGGCTTTGACAAGTCCGGTGGGTTGGATCTTCACAGGCTCTCAGTGCTCCCCTCCCCGCCTCCTCGCATTTCGACTTCAAAGCAGAAGGGAAGAAGCCCCGAATAGCATCATTTTGTTGATCAAAACCCGGCACTAAACACCGGCCCCGATGAAGAAACCAGAGAGGAGCTTTTCATTAGCGGCAGATGAAAACCACACCTCGCCTGGACTCGGCCGCAGCCGCTCCATCCCGGACAGGATGGCACAGCGATGTTCCTGGGGTGGTTCAGCGATGGTTCAGCGACATTTCTGAGATATTTCTGCGATGTTTCAGCGATATTTCTGCGATATTTCTGCGATATGTCTGCGATGTTTCAGCGGCCGAGGAGCCGCGCACTTCCCCGGCCGGGTGCGCGGGCAGAGAGCCTTGCTCAGGGCACCGGCATTTAGAAGAAAATGGTTTTCTTTCATCTGTCCAAGTAAATCTCTTTCGAACACTTGTGAGCTTGATTGCTGCCAATTTCCGCTGCTGAATGCAGCCATTCGGAGGGAAGGCATTAGGACTAAGAGATACTCATAACATCTCAAATGAAGCAGTTTTTTCCTTTTTTTTTTCCCCCATCCCACCTCGGGCTGTGTCTCTTTCACCGTTTGGGTATTCATTCTTTAAGAACAAGAGATATTTCTCCGCTTGAGCCCTCTCCTTTGCAGTTCCTGCCCAGACACGAAGGCACTTCTGCTTGGAGAGATGAGTCTCCTTTGAAGCTGGGCGCCATATATATACATATATATATATATATACACGTACACATATATATATATATGCATATGATATATAACTATATATTTTTATATAAATATATAAATATAGAATCACAGGGTGGTTTGGGTGAGAGGGACCTTAAAGCTCATCTCATTCAACCCCCTGCCACAGCAGGGACACCTTCCACTGTCCCAGGCTGCTCCAAGCCCCACTGTCCAACCTGGCCTTGGGCACTCCAGGGACGGGGCAGCCACAGCTGCTCTGGGCAATCACCTGATGCCCACACTGTGGGATGAGCCCAGGACACGGGGGTTTCTGGGCTGTGCACATGCCCAGCTCCTGTCCAGCCTCTCATCCAGCAGCTCACCCCAGTTTTTCTTGGCAGGACTGCTCTCCATCCCTTCATTCCTAGGCTGTATGGATACCAGCAGGTTGCCCTGGCCCCGGTGCAGCATCAGCCTTGTTAAACCTCATGAGATTCCCATGGGCTACTCCTTGATTATACACTGTACTTTATATACTGTAATATATGTGTTGAGAGAGAGAGAGAGAGCAGAGGACTTGGAGCATCTCACAGTGGTGCTGTGAAGAGCCACAGCCGCTCGGGGTGTGTACCAGCGCCAGGCTACAACCATTTTCCACTCATCATTCTGTGCCTGAATATTGCCACACATATGTTATGAAAAATTACCCGCTGCTCAGAGAGCTCCGAGATACAATAAGATTCACATCAACATTAATGAACCCCTGTCTCTCTTGCGAGAGAAAGCTAATGTAATAACAGCGTTATATTCGGCAAACAAATGCTTGAGACAATTTTTTTAAAGCACCAGACAGTAAACAGGACTGAAAATATCCTCATGAATTACAAGAGTCTAAAATCCTCTACTGAGAAATTAATTTAATAGCAGTAAATACTAGAACAATTTCCCCCATGTGAAAAGCCACCGCCACATTCAGTTAAAAAGCTTCATTTAAGCAGCACGTGGGCACCCACCAGGGCAGGGAAACGTATTTCATCACCTAATGGTCCTTTGGAAAAGGCTTTGTCCCTCCTGCGCTGGCACTTGGTGATGGATGTGTCTTCCCGCGTGAAAAGATCAGGGAAAGGAAGAAGGAGAGCAAGCTGGAGAGACTCAGAAGGAGAAAAACACCCAAACAACCTAACAATTCAGGAACAAGCTCGGGTTCAGGGAAATTCTTAAAGTTTAGCCTCCCTGGCCAAAAACCAGATATTTCCAGGCAGCTCCCACGTTCATCTGCCGCTGAAGAAAGGGAACGTGGCACCAGGGCTGGTAATTCCCATTGATTTTTGGATGAGGCTCCGTACCCTGGAGGGGCCTCGTCTCTGAGCAGCAGCATCTGCCCAGATCGCCGATCAGCGCCAGCCTCCTCCGGCCATAATGAGATCTGGGAGCGGCTGGAGGAGCCGGCGCCGGCCTTTGGGGAGCAAACGGGCTTTGAAAGGAATTATGGTAATCAGAGTAGCCTTCTCCCCCCATCTGTTCAGCTGTTATTCCGGGCAAAATTAATAGGTCCAAGGATAGATCCGATCATAATGACAATCTGGTCTGCGCAGCAGGAGGTTTTATAAAGGAGCCGAACTGCGGCTCGTTGAAAACACTTAAAGTAATTAGTTACAGGGCTACTTGCTTTCTTTCCTTTTAATAGTAATAATGGTTATTAATGTTTACAAATTACAGCGCCTTGCTGCAAATGAAAGAAGGGCTGGAGCGCTCCGAAATTCAGCCTGCGTGCTCCCTTGGAGACGGAGCCTCTGTCCCCCAGCCCATGGTGCCTCTGGAGACGGGCTCCCTCTGCCAGGCTGCGGGCATGCCATGACCAAGCACTCACAAATACCAGTTGGTTCCAAGCCCAAACAGGGGTTTGGCACCGAGGGGTGACCGTGTGGCCACCCCTTGCCAGCAGGCACCGTGCTCTCACGTGCCAAGCACCAGGAAAGGCAGGGAGAGAATTGCTCTGGTGATAAATATGTAGGAGAAGCTCAAATCAACCTGAACTTTAGGAAAGAAGAAAGATAATTAAAATATAAATAGACATGTTTGTTTCAAAGATTGATGGCAAGCACTCGATTCAGCCTGAAGATTAATCAGGGAAGTATAATTATGCCTTTGCACAAAAATCCCTGTTAAGCCCCCTCCCTGCCCCAAACAGCAAAGGAGGTGGGCGATGCTGTCAAACTACAATGAGACTGAAGGACAGTCCCCCAGCATAGGAACACTGATGTGCAGGGGCTGACACCTTTGCTCCACTCCATAGGTTTGACAGCAGCTTCCCTCATTTCCCCAGAAATGCTTCATTTTCCCACTGGGAAACTCCAGTGTGGGATTTCCTTCCATCTCTGTCCCCTCCTCACACCGCCAAAGCCTTTTGTGGGGGTGCAAGGTGTTACCCCAGCAAGAAGGCATTTTCTCTGTTCTTCTCCTTTCCTTGCAGCCCCTGCAGATTCTCCAAGGACATTTCAAGTTGTAATTATGATGCTAGATGTGATTGCCCAGGCTCCTATGACCGGCTCATCGTGCTGGGGGTGCTGCTCAGTGAAGCTCCTCCGTAACCCCGGGGCTCTGGGGATGGAGGGGGAGGTGGGTGTAGCACCACGAGCCTCACACTCCTCCCCACAAGGGCTCACACAGCCAGGCCAAGGCGGGAGATTGATTTGTGGGGAGCTGTGCTCGCGTGTCTCAAGCCATGTGTGACGAGCACAAAGATTTGTTTGACATCTTTTCCACGCAAGGTCAAGTTGTACTCTGCCGCTGCTGACTCAGGCAGGGGGATGCTGCAGAGCTCCTGCGAGGGTGGGCTGCTGTCTCAGCATGCCCAGCCACCAAAGACACTCTTTCCCTCTGTGCCACTTCCAGCTGTGCAACAGCAGCCCAGCTGATCTCGCCAGGTGGGCACCTTGGCAGCAATGCAGGGAGTGTTCCATTCACTCCTACTCCCACCAGTACCCTCTCCTCCAGACTGTTCCGTGCTTCCCCCCGTGTTTGGTCACCCAGCTGTGTCTGCCCAGAACTGGGGGAGCTTTCCATCCTTTGGAACAAGCCATCAGAGCACTGTGTGCCAAATGGAAACACAAGAAGAGGAAATTCTATGCAAGAGGCAAATGTCTGAACAGCCTCAAGTCGCTGTGTGTTAGTGATTCTCGCTCTGAGGCTGTTTTGCTGCCCCAGGCTGTGCATCAGACACTCGCCCCACGGGTCTCTCATTTACTGGCAGGTCCAAGGTCCCAAGGGAGCTCCCCATCACAAGGCAAAGCACGTTCTCAGCTCCTTGCATGTGCCAGCTGGGAGATGGGTCTCTGCTCTTCACATTATTTACTTTTTATAGACAAAGCTGTGACCCTGGACTCCTTTTTAAAGCTTATCTATCATGTACTTCTCTCCTCTCCCTCTCAACATCATGCTGAGAGGAGGATGGTGCGTGTGGAGGGATGCAGGATTTATTCTGCAGCATCCTGAGGATGGAGCTGGCACCCAGGAATCCCCCTGCCCTTCCCTGTGCAGGTCCCTACACCCCTCTCTACAGAATGCAGGAGATGAGCAAACAGAAAGCAAGAGATAGTGGGAATTTTTGCATGGGAATCAAAAAGAACACGCTGTCATTGACTATGAGTGAAGTCAGGGTGCCTTGAGTGCAGCACATTGAGTGCTTTATTTAGAGTATCTGGAGAGAGAACAGGTAAAATAACTGAGTTCAGGGATGAGGCCACCATTCCCCTGGCTTTGGAGAGCTGAGACTCTCCATATGAGAGGTCAGAGTGATTTTCATGAATCAGACTAGTGGTGACAGATGCTCTCCTCTCAGCTGGAAAAAGAGGACTGAAAAAGCTCTATTCCCCCTTTTTAAATGGCTCTCCATCTCCAGGAGAGCCCACATCATTCCTGGGCCTTCAGCACTCACACCACACCCTATGGGACCCCGTGGTCCTCGAAGGGTGGCTGTTGGAAAGAGGGGGCTGCAGTGCTCCCCTCCTCTCCTGCTGCCTCTGTGGTGCTGGGCTCTGGATGTGATGGGGCATCATTGTTCATACACACACACACACACACACATACATATATATATATATATATATATATAAAATATATAAATATACACACACACTGCCAACGTGATGGGCAGCTCCTACACCAAACAGAGGGGAGGCAGTTCCCCCTCCACCCACACTGAGACACCAGCTCTAATTTGTCATTGTCTTCTCTTCTTTCATCTCTGACCAGACCTCAGAGCCACTCTGTTTCTGCAAAGGACAGGACGGAAATGCTGCAGGGTCCTAAGGCAGATGCTTTGTTTGGTTTCTTCCTCTCCACGCACAAGGATGTTAGAAAACAAAGTTAGACACAAAATCCCCTAAATTATTTGATGAAGAAAAAGGCCTGAGTGTGTGCCAGGCAGCTTTTAGGGGAGAGGGGAGAGAGGCAGCCCAAAAGCTACTGCTGAGCATATTAAAGAATGGCATTATCAAGTGGAACAGACAAGACATGTATATAATGCATAAGTAGTGTTTGCTGCTTCTCCAAACAACTCATAGATCACCAGGACACCAGCTCCTAGGAAGAGCAGAAAGGAAAAGAGAGAGGAATGCACGATAGCATCAGAAGAGACATGTCTGCTGCTGAGGAATGGAAAAAGCCCCAACCAAAGCCTGGCATCTGGACAGGGATTGGCAGTGCCTGCAGGTCTGGGGAGGCCTGGAAGGAACTGGCACTCAGAAACCCACCAGCCCCCCTCAGACTGAGCTGTCCTCTGCCTGCCAGCATGGGTGTCCCCAGTGCCACCTGGGTGCCAGCCCTGAGTGATGAATGGGGCCTGGCAGGGCAGCATCAATCTGCCAATGGAGTGACCTTCAGGCGTGCAGGGATGCTTTCAACAACTCATAAGCGTAAGGAAGGTTCATTTGTGTTCTCATTTAGCATATTAAAGGGGTGTTATTGCTACAAACCAGAAACCTAAATGAGCCCCTGGCTGCAGCTTTGGATGAGGCTTTAGACTAAAGGTGCAGGGCAGTGATTAACAGTGGCACAACACCTTTATGCTTCACAAACAAGGCCAGACATGCTGTCCCTCATGGTAAACGGTGGAAAGGCTGCAATGAAGCTGGGCAGAGCAGAGGCAGAAGGGATTTGGGAACACACATGGCTGTGGTGGCTCTGGACTGGGTCCCCCCATTTCCATGATCCAGCTGTTTGGACAAGCTGCTGTTTACAAATGCAAAGGCTCAGCATGTGCCCCAGATCCTGAAGGGCCATCCTGCTCCTTCTGCCTTTACCAGGGCCTTCTTACTCCTGGCAGATTTGTGGGACCCCCTTTGTCAATAAAAGATTGTGCAATTTCATCTCTTGCCTCCTGTTCTAATCTATGAACCTTTCCCTCCATGTCCCTTCCATGACAGGGAAGGGGAGAAAGGAGACAGGCAAGGTCCTGCTGGTGCAGCCTGGCAGGGAAATGAGATTGTTATTATCTGTGGGCTGAGACGCTGCTCGCAGGGCTGAGTGCCTCTGACAGGAGGTGACTGGGGGTGGCTGTCCCCAGCTTGTGCCACTTCAAAACGTGCTGGCACCTCTGGCTCCCCTCCCTGCTCCAACACAAGGGCACCACAGCAGCGAAGCCTTGGGAAGCTCCTGCCGTGGAGAAATCAGTCACTTTAATTACCCCTTGCACTGCATTTATCTCCATGAAAGGTCCCTGGCTCCTTCAGCGCTGACTGGCAGGGGGAGCAGGAAGGAGCAGCGGTGATCTATCTGTTTGTTTGTTTATTTCAGTGCCATCAGCACAGAACAGGGGCCTCCTTCCTGCACCCCAGGCTTTTCCTGTTTGGGCTCACGAGCATCCAAACCCTGCTCCCCCAACACACAGAGGGGAGGACTGCTCCAGGAGCCCAGCCAGAGGTGGGGTGGGGTAAGCACATCTGGCACATCCAATACTGCCCTGCTCTGGGGGGAGAGAGCAGAGAGGAGCTGCGTGCAGGGACAGGGTGGGGAGGGCAGCGTGGCTGTGTCCCTGCCCCCAGGCACCACTGCCTGTGTCAGCCCCAGCAGCTGAGAAGCACTTTCTGCTGTGACAGGGTTTTTTCTGTGATTGACCCCAATTACAGGAGCCAGCCCGAGCTGTCAGCCCAGCAGCTGCTTGGCACCCACCCAAACCCACACAAATGAAGGGCAGGGGCTGGGGTTGAGGGCAGCTGGCACCGTGGTGGATGCTGACACTGGTGCAGCATCCCTGGGAGAGCCTACATAGATGAGCCTACATACAGAGACCTGTGTGCACCCCTTGTCACCTCCCGGGGACACCCCCCAGCACTGCCCTGTCCTCACACTAGCCAGGAGCTGCCCACAGTTGGTTTACAGCTTCTCCATCCTTTCCATGCAGTTTTATTATTTGCACAGCAACATCACAAGAGCAGAAAACCAGCATGTGAGTCTTGAGGAGCACTGCAGACCCCACACCCCCACACGGGTCCAGCTCTGATGCCCACCTGCCGTGCTCTGTGCATGGGGAGGAGTGCTGGGAATGGGCACGGCTCTGGGGGAAGCCTGGCCCTGCTTCCCTCGGTCTGACCACTGCCAGCAGCACCCAGGCCAGCTGGGACGGGTGTGTGCTGCCAGCTCCAGCACAGAGCACAGCCAGGGCACATCTTCCTGCTCCTCACCTGGTGTAAGGAACAGCAGGAGGAAGTGCTTTTTTATTCATTTCAAGTTTTCTCTGGAGCATTTGGGAGCACAGGTTGCAGAAGATCAGCAAGCTGCTCCCTGGGCAGTGGCTCACACACAGATGTTTGTGTTTAGACTCGTTATTTATATGCAAGAGGTTTCAAGACCCCCAAACCACCATCTCCAGCAGGCTCTGCCTGGGCAGCGATTATGAGTAACGAGAATCAGCTGTTCTGACTCAAAACCTCTCACTGTGGAGCACCAAACCCAGCACCTTTGTCTGTTTTCCCCAACAGCAAAGGACACTAACCAAGGGTTTATAAATGTTTGAGTGCAAATACACTTCCCCAGCTTGTGTTTCATGTCAATGCTCTTGCAGAGAGGCAAAGAAATTGTTCTAGAGCACAGAGGCACAAATCCTGGAATAACACCCATGCAACCAACTTTCTCAATGCCAGAGCACCTACCCACATGTATGGCTGGAGCAAGAGCTCCTTGACATGGGCAAAACCACCTCACTCTGCAGCTGACACCTTCCCTGCCTTGTTTTTGCTACAGCCACTCCTTGAGCTTCTAAGCAGTTCAAGGGCACATGATGTGTGCTCATGGACTGAAGTCCTGCACCAGATAACCAAAACACTGACCAAACAACCAAACCAACGACATTTCCGCTGCAATAACAGAGAAATAAACACCCAGAGACGCGCCCAGGGTCCCAGCTGAAGGCTTTGGAGGAACATCACATCGCATGCAGCTCTGGAGAATCTCTCCAGGACACAAATTCACCTTCCCCAGGAAGGCAGGCTCACCACTCACCTCATTAACCACACCTGGGCCCAGCCTCTCCTCCACCGTGCTGGGGGCTCACACAACTTCTGCCCCCCCTCCCCTGCTGTGTCTCCTGGTTGGGAATGCCCAACCAGCTCCACCTGTGTTTGCTGGAGCACAGGAATTGTGCTCTGCTCAAAGACCCACTTCTGTTATTATTTCATTCCACTGTTATTAATATCCGATTTGATTCCATTTGTTCCATTTTACAGCTTGTCTCCTGCAATTGCCTGGCTTTAGAAACAGTTTTATCTGAGCAGGTGAGGCAGATTATAAATAAATGTTGTACCACACTTTGTATTTTAAGCAAATTTGAGACTTTCCTGATTAGGTGCTTTCACTGGAGAACCTCGTTCTGTCGGATAATTGCAACCTCGGTTCTTTATCCTCCCCTTTTGTTCTCTTCTCCCCTTGGCAAAGCTGCAATCTTGCATGAGAACATCAGCAGACAAAACCCTTGAAAATAACTCTCCAGAAGAAATCTCATTTACTTTTTAATCTGGTTCAGAAATTTGCCAGCAAAATTTCCCCCGACAAGCAGAGCCATTTATTCCTAGTTATCACACTGGCCAGATCCTCACTCCAGTCCAGGTAGGGCCGTGGGGACAGCGGAGCCTGTGGAGAGATGGAAACAGAAATCTTTTGGTATATTATTTATTTGATATAATCTTCCTCCCAATAAGATCAGTGAGAGGACAGAGTGACAACCTTATCCACTCCAGCTGCCGATGCTGAAAGGCCACACAGACACAGAGTCTTATTCCACTCACTTTGGTAGGTTCTCCTTTATTTATTTATCTATAGGCACACATGTCCATACATTTGTATTTAACATTCCTGAGGGGAAAGAGCTGATTCCTCTTGTTTCCTCCTGAACAAGGAGAGTTTCACTGCATTAGTGACTTGAGAGTCCTTTTGCCACTGACAGCCACGAGACAGTGCTGCTCCCTGAAGCCATCATGGTTTGGTTTAATGATGTGGCTAATGAGCGTCTTCCAGAAGGGGCATGAATTTGTTCTGTGTGGCATCTTCAGGGGCAAAGCAAAGAGAAAGCCCACACGTTCCAGTGGGAATATGGAATGCCCTGGTTCCCAGTGAAAATATTAGACTGAAGCTGGTGAGATCTGCAGTGATGTAGGCTCTGCTGCCACTCTGTACCCCAAAATAATCCTTGTTCCCCTTTTTTCCTTACAGCCTGGTGTAATCTAACTGCAGGGATCAGGGGCTCCTGCTTGGTGTCTGTCCTCTCCTGGCCACCCCTCTGTGCCCTGCCAGGCACTGCCTCTCGCTGTCATAGCACGGCGTCCTCGAAGGGATAATAATTAGCATTGACTCCATGATTGCAGAAGGCTGATTAATCACTTTGTTATACTATATTTATTAATAAACCCATCACCCTTACAGACAGTCATGATACAGGTGGACCCAATTGGTCCTTCAATCCAAACACCATCGCCCTTGGCCAATTAAGAAACCATCCCTTGGTAAACAAATCTCCCTAACACATTCCACTTGTTCACAACAACAGGTGAAGATAAGAATTGTTTATCATTCTTTCCTCTGATCCTCTCACAGCCTTCCCCAGGACAGGGTCTGGGAAAGTTGTGCCTCTCTCTGTGCCACACCTGGCAGCCTGGCACTGGACTCAGCTCCTCTCACTCAGGCAGATTCCCCGGCCCAGCCCAGTGCAGGCACTGAAGTTTCTGCATAAAAGTTTCCATCTCTCACTTTTCCTTCTTGGAACGATGCCTCCTGTGGGAAGTGTAAATACAGAAAGATGACAACGTGTGCATTAGCGCTCGTTAGAATGTCATCATTATATCCTGCAAAGTGTCTGCTGAAGGGATCCCTGAAGGACACTTAGAGATGGAGCAGCTGCTCCGGATTTGTTCCAGCTCACATCTCAAAGAAAATGACATTGAGATGAATACGGCATGGCGAGTGGCTTCGGAGCAGAGCAGGGGAGGAGAGGGGCGACGCCGGCAGCCGCGGGGCCAGGGCACTCAGAGGCTCCCCGGGCTGCCCTGTGCTTTAACAGCAGTGCTGTGCTCTGCTGAGGGCCCCACAGACCAGGGCTGACATGGAGAGAGGCCCCGTCCTCCTTCCAGTTCCAGCACAGGCAGCGGATTCACTGCAGCAGGGGAGGTTTGCATTCTTTGGGGGGAAAACCCAAAACACCATCCAGATGTCTAGAAGACAACACACACCTGACCAAACTCTCGAGTGCATTTCATACCAGATTGTCATCTGCTGGAGTCAAAACAACATCACTTATTCCTTCAGTGGAGAGGTTTGTACAGCAAAAGCTTCACTGGCACCAGACCCAGGAGGGCACCAGGCTCCAGCCTGCCTTTGATGGCCTGATGCCAGGGGAGAGGGGGACACAGGGCTACTGTGTCTGTGTGACAGCCTCCCCCCTCCTGGCTGCCCTCACAGAGGCAGTCTTGAAGTCGAAATACAAACAGTCCCAAGGGGACTCGTGGCAGGAATGAGAAAGGTTAAGAACTGTGATTGACCACGAGAATATCCAGACTCTTACACTGCTGGGAGCCCTCACACACTTTCCCTGTATCTCTGCCCAGCAAATAAGGAAAAAAAGCATTGTCTTCAATTCCCCTGTCTCCCAGGAGCTCCCATCACGTCAAGTAACAAAGCCACAGACAGAAATTCTTCACTTGACAGCAGCAAACAGCTCCTTCCCTGGGAGCAGTGTTAGGGTTGGGGGGACCCCTCCTGTGCAGGGGGCACTGAGGCCTCTCCGCTCCAGACACCACTCAGGGAGCTGGCAGAGACCAGGTCATGTTCCCTGTTTGCATTTGGGTGTGTAGGTCCCACCCCAATTAATATTTTTTTTAATCTCATCTGCCAGAAAATCAGCCTTGAACTTGTCCTTCTGCTTCCTTGTGTCCAACTGCTCAGGAACTGCACATCAGCAAGCTGGGTGTGCTTTGGGACAGAGGCACATCTCCTGTGTGGGGTCCTTTGTGCCCACAGGCCTGATATCCCTGCCTGGTGTGAGTGGCAGGAGAGGGGGCAGTGGGGCTGGGACAGGTGAGACACCATGGGACAGGATGTGGAAGGGTTTGTTTTCACTTTCTGCTGGAAGACAGTCTCCCTGAAATGGGAAGGAATGGGCTGGGAGTGGAGTACCTGTGCCACAGGTGGCATTTGTGGAGGCAGAGGGAGGGACAGGGGCTGCCAGGAGCTGGAACAGAGATGGGGCCAAGAGCTGCTGCAGTGGTGAATTTACTGTGAAATTGTGTCGCTCTGGGAGGAGAAAATCAGCCAGAGACAGCTGAAAACTTTTTGGAAAACCAGAAAATTTCTGTTTTATCAGTTCAGAACCTTTGGAGAAGTGAAGGAGCGTGGAGTGACTCATGTGAGTACTGGCACAGGTGCTCCAGGGTTGTGTACTTGGGGCAGGACCCTCAGGTGCCACCGTGATGCAGATACCTGTGACAGCTGCAGGTGACCTGCTCTGCAGGTGGCACACCAGAGTGTTGTTGGCTCTCTGGGAAGGAGGGCTCAGCATTTCAGCCCTCCCTGCTGGAAGCTCCACAGAGCTCCATTTCTCTGGGTGACAGACTGCTCCCTTCAAACCCAGGCTGTGGGTAATCCTTTCCATCGTAAACCAGCCACGTTCACAGGGCAAATATTTCACATATACGGAAGCAGATGCAGATGTATGTTACATATGGTATTATACATGGTAGAATGTATTTGTGTGTGCTCTGAGGTGGCAGTGAGGTGCTTCACAATCACTGTGAAAGAGGCTCCCCTTCCAACAGGCGCTCCCAGCCATCAAAACACTGAGTTCCCCAGCTGACATCCACCATTTAACAAATTTCCAGTGAAAAATCTATTTCAGAATGAAATATTGCCACGCTGCAGCCCAGCAGGGCTGAAGCATTTCCACATTTCCATCCTGCTGCTGCACCCCTTCCTGCTCTCCCATTTTCTGCCCGAAGGGGAGGTGACCGAGGCCATGGAGGGGTGCAGGTGGTGCCAGCCCAGCTCTGACCTGAGGCCACCGTGCTGTCTCCAAGGCTGGGGTGTCCCCAGTGCTGCAGAGTGATGGGGAGAGGGCGAGAGCAGGGCTGGGGCACGGGCAAGTGCCAGGGCAATGCAACTCCCAGTACAACTCAGTGGAGGTGCAAGAAAACTGCCCAGATGGCTGTTTTGTTGGAAACAAGCCTCGTTTGGGGTTTTTGTAATGATTAGGAACTAGTTTAAGCTAAAAGAACTGGAATAAGAACAGATGAAAGGCACAATCTGCCGAGCTTTATGGCATCCCCGAGCTGGGTGCCGAGCACGCCCACGGTGACTTACAGCACAGCTGACAAACAGCAACTTGTTAAGCTGCGGTGGCTGGATGATACATCTGAGACTTAAAAGCACAAACAGAGATTCATACCAGCCCGCCTGAACCCAACACAATTCCCCATATAGGCCAGGCCTCCTCTTCCATCCTCCCTGCCTGTATATAATGCTGACAGAGCAGCTCCCTCTCCACCAAAAATCTCTCCAGCATCAAACCCAGTGATTTTTATCCTGATTTTTTAAAGCACATGCCCGACTCGGCACCTGCAGCCTCCTCTCCATGCAGCAGAGTTGTCACCAAATAGCTGTAATTTCTTTTTAGTTCAATTATTTCTGCCCCATATTGTTTGCAACAGCTGAAGCCAATGGTGCTGTTCCCATACCAGGTACTTTGTCTCTGCTCCATGAAATACTAACACCACAATGGTGTGAAGTCACAGAATCATAACCCATTAATAACTTTCTTCATTTTGGCTGTAGAAGATGGCAGAATAATTCTTTTTTAAAACAAATGTGTGGATTCCAGTGAAGCTGAGGCTCTGGCAACTTTTGCATGAAATCTACATTTACCTGTGCCAATACACTTGGCTTTATTGCTTTGTTTCTGGTTTATTTGCAGAAAAATATTTTCTTCTGCATCTTTCCAAATGACTGCAATGGCCAGGTTGAGGACTAAGAACAATGAGACATATCTATATCTCCAGGTCTAACTTCCCATTCCCAAAGTGTTTGAGAAGAGCTGGAATGGGGTAGTTCCTGGGGGAGTCCTGCTCCCCACATCACTGTTTTTTGGGACATCTATTCTGAGGCTCAATAGATTCACGCTTGCACCTTCTTTTCTTAGTAAAGAGGAGGCCTTTTTTTAATGCTTTCTGGCAAATTTGCATATTCCTCCTCCTCTCCTTCCATGCTTAAACTCCCGAAATACAATAAATATTTCACTTTCAAATCTAGATTCATTAAAGGATGCCCAGGAGGGAGAAATAATAAGATATCACTTTACAGCCCAAATAAAGCACAGAAAGACACAGCCTATAATGTATATTTCAGGCTTCAGGTTGAGATAACTCAGACATCGCTCCTGGTTAAGAAACATGGATGGTGCTGTGTCAGCACCTTGGCTGAAAAAGCATCTTCTTGTAATATTTTATGCCTTTTGGGAACGTCTCCCCACGATCCTCAAGAGGGAAATGAGGCAGCCCAGAGCAGCAGCTCTGGGGGAGAGCTGGAATGTTCCTTGTCTCATCCCTCCATCCTGCACCATGCCAAGGAAACCAGAACTTTGAGTTAGGCCCTTTGGGTGCAAGCAGCAGCGACACCACCTTCCCCAAGACTTGCCATGAGCTCGTCAAGCCTCAGCTTTGGCCGCCAAGCCCCGGTGGAGCAGGACACGAGGTCCTGGGTGCTGCAGTGACCAGTGCGGTGCCCCCGGCCAGCCTGGCACAGCCGCAGGGACTCCTGCTGCCTCCCCACCCACACCCCCCTTCCTCACAGCTCTGCCACGCTCACACCAGCCCCGCAGCTCTGCCAGAGAGAAGAAAAGCAGCGTGGGGTGAGAAGGGCCAGGGGAGATCCGCAGGGATGTGCAGCGAGGGAAACGCTGGGAGTGCGGTTTGCTTGCTGCGATTGTTACTCTCCCACGTATACTCCTGGCTAATCCAGTAATCTCTTATTTATGTGCAGCCTAATTAAGGCTGTGAGTAGCTTGATCTTTGTTTACTTAAGTGCATAGCAGAAGATTGCCAAGGCAAAATGAAATCAGCTCCAGGCAGGCAGGGCCGTGTGGGCTCGGGATGGCCCGGAACGGCTCACGAGGCTGCTGCATCACACGACCTGGTGCTAATTCAAGCTTGTCTAATAAAGATTCAGATAAACCAGACCAAACCAAACCCAGCCAAGGCTGAAAGCAGCTAATGGGATGTGATTAGTGCTTGTCAGCCTCCGTTGCTGCTGCTACTGGCAGGACTTCAGACCCCCAGCCTTTCTTGGGAGCGGGGCTGTGCAGGGAACACCCTGTGCAGGGGGTGCAGAGAGACTAACGTGGTTTTACATCTCATGCCTATAAAATAAACCCATGGGCCGATACCCTGCTGGAATCACAGCACAGACACCCACGATCTGCTCCTGGAGATCAGCCTGTGCTCCCTCCCAGCACTCCCCACCCGCGCTGGCCCCGCAGGAGCTGCACTGGGTGCGCCCCAGTGTTCCAGCGGCGCTGGGTCCGGCTTCTCCTCCCTCTGCCCATGGGGCTGATCGGTTCTGGCCAGCCCGTGAAACCTGAATTCCACGAATTACTGCGGGGAACTGGATGGGATGATCAGTGAGTAGCTGTGCACCAACAGGAGCGAGGGGGCTGCAGTTGCCCCTCGTGATTTACACCGACACCAGGGAAATAGATGGAGTGTCCGCTCATGTCGGTTCCCATTTACTCAGCTGCTCCATCTGAAAGGGGAACATGGATAAAGTTGCCTCTGCGGAGCGTCACAGATGAAATATGCTCACAGCATTGCATACATTATGATTTTTACACTTACCACAGTGGGAGCTTCTTCTCCCATCAACTCGCGGAGCAGATCCCACAAGCTGAGCCAGCTAACGAGACTATTACATTCGCAATGTGCACTGCCACCCTACATCTTCCAAACGCTCTCCAAATGGATCTGTTTGGACCCATTTTAAATATAAATATTGCTGGGTTCTGTGCTAAATGTGTACGCAATGCGTTTTATGAAACCTTTAACAAATTCTGTGCAGAAGAATATGTTTTCCCATATGGGCTGCTTAAAGGAAGGCAGATGTGAGGCAATCCAAATCCCTCATATGCTTCTCCTCCTTCTCCCTTTCCTTTTGGCAAACTAAGTCAGGCAAAGACAAATATTGTATCAAAGAGTTATGGAAATAAACATGAATGTAGCTCAAGGGCACAAGTAAGTTTCTGGAATATTTTCTCTGTGCAATTAATAGGTAACATTGCGGGGGGAGCACAAGTACCCAAAATATGCCTGAGGAAGCTAATTTTATTGTGCAGACGGTGCTCTGGGATCCACAGAGTGAGCTGTGTTGAGCAACATTAGTCAGGATACTCGTAACAGGCTGCTGAGAAAGATGAGGAAACGTGTCACAAGTTGAGGGAGAGCAGGTAGCACCAAGCTGCAGGGAGGTGGCTGAGCTGGGACATGGGGACAGGGCCTGCTGCACCTCAGAGGGCAAGAGGTGGGAGCCACATCAGGGGCTCAGGTGTGAGGGACAGGTCAGCCCTCTGGAGCAGCTTCAGAAGCCTCTGGAGGTGGCGCTGCCTGTCCTGGAACCCGCTCTGGGGAAGGATGCTCTGGGACAACTGCCAGCCTTGCCATGAATTCTGCAGACACAGGAACTCCGTGGCTGGTGAAGCGTGTGCTGTGTTGGAACTGCTCATCCTGTGCCCAGGGCCATGTAAAAACAGATGGCAGAGAATGCACCCCCAGATAAATCAGTGGTGTTCTGGCCTCTGTCTGTGGTCATGCCCTGGCACCCGGTTCCCACGGGATGGGCACGCGGGATCACACAGCTGAACCTGCTGCTGGAAAAAACAGGAGGCCAGCATCAAGCTGTATCTCACTACAAACCCCATTTCTTTCAAGAAGAAGAAGAAGAAATAAACATCTAGTTCTTCTGCCAGGTTCCTCAGTTCATTAAATAACCTGCAAACATTAAACCAGATGTTGTGTTTTATCGCTTGACTCAGATCATTATGACTTTATTTCTGACGGGCCTGGAATAAATGAAATGCAGTTATAAAGGTTATTTAACTATTAAAACAACTATTAATTAAAGTTTGCCAAGTCCTGGGGGCCCTGAGGACAAGAGGCAGCTAGGTAAATGTCAGTTATTATTTAATAAGTCCTTGTTGTTGGAATACGTGGCACGTGAGCTGCATCCCCAGCAGGAGCTGGGAGCTAGCAGATCCCTGCTATAAATATTTTGCCCGGTGTTTGCAAGGCAGAGCAAAGGTGGGAGGTGATTTAGTGCCAGGGACTGAGGGCTCAGTGAGCAGAGGAAAAGGAGCTGCAGGGTGGGTGCCCAGCAGAACTCAGCTCCCCGAGGGGCTCAGGTGAGTGGGAGGCACGGAGAGGCTGGCAGGAGCCTCGCTCCCTNAGGGTGGTACAGGTGGCTTGCACGTTGGTGACACGGGTGGCACAGATGACTTGCAGGTTGGTGCTGTGCTTTGGGCTGCCCTCCCCTCAGCGCTCCCTCCTGCCCTCTCCAGCCTGGAACGCTGTGCCTCGGGGCTCTCTTGTGTTTTCTGCCTACAGAGCACGGGCCCTGGCCTGGAGCCCCGGGAGGAAGAAAGGTGGCAATAAATTGTTCAGCAGCAACAGCTCTGAGCTCATCCAGGATTTCCTGAAACTGCTCTAATGCCACTAATTAACAGAAATAATGCTGAATAAGCTTCCAACGCATCAGAGCTTGAGGAGTAAAGGACTCCACTGAGCTGGAACCTAGGGGAAAGAAATACGGTGCTGCTTTTGCACATTATGCTGTAATTAGGGCTTGCTGCAGCTTTGTCCCTGTTCCCTCTGTGGTGAAGCACAGCCGGTGTCCCCCGGGTGACATGTACCGAAAGGAACAGCCACCTCACAAGTCCCTGCTTTGTACACGTGAACAAAAATAAAACAATAATTTGATTCTTTTAAGCGTGAGGGAGGGGAAGAAGGGAGAGAGAAATGAATATGGAACAGAGAGCTTGAGCATTAAATTGGGATGAAATGCTGCCAATGTTCTTTTAAAGACAAACCAAGAAAATGAAGGGGCTACACTCAGCTGCCACCGTGACAACGATCGCTCATCAAGTCAAAGTTTCACTCTAATCACTTCAGTTGTTAAGGGGAAAAAAGTAGAGCAGTGCTGGGCTTGGAGAATTACCACTCCTTGCCATCCCCTGCCCCAGGATGCCATCAGCAGGGCTGAGCCCTTGGCTTGTGAGGAGCCTGCTTGGGGGCCAGAGCACACCAGATTTCTCGTGTGATCTCTGCTAAGTACTTTGGAATCCCCAATTCCAATCCCAGGGAGTTTCATCTTATTCAGGGAAGCATTGCTATAATTTTTATTTCTCCTATATCTTCTCTGAGGTGTCTCAGAACTAAACACTGATGCTCAGGTGAGCATTAGAACCTCCTGTTTCCAGGGCTGGATTTTCCCTACTGTACACTTTGGAGGGAACTGTATTTCTTGGCTTTTGGGATATGGGTGCAGGGTTTCCTCTGTGTATCATCTTTCTGAGCTGACAGGGCTAATCAGGGCACAGACATTCTTGACAACACCTCAGGTAATTGCAGTCTCTGTTCATCATTTTGTGTTGGGCAAGGCAAACACCATCTCTGAGCCAGGCACTTGCTCACCAAGCTACTGGTAGATGTCCTTAAAATTTCCCCAGCTTCTTTAAACTTGCCTACTTGACACAGCTGTGTGTCATTGCAAATTCTGTTCCTTCACAGCTTATTGCTTCTCTAGATCATTAATGACTGCATGGCACAGTCCTGGAGCAGAGCATTTCCCAGAGGCTCACTCCCCTTCATCGTCTCCAGCCACAATTTATCTGCTATTCTCTTTGATGCCACGGCCAGTGAAGCAGTGATGAGGGCTGTGTCCCCACAGAGCCCTTCCTCCAGAAACAATGTGAAGAGCCCTGGCCCCACACAGCCCTGCAGCGAGGCGGATGAGCAGCAGCTCTTGGAGAGCTCGGCAGAGAGGCAGGGTTTGGAACACAAGAAATGACATAAGCTGGAGCCCTGCTTGCCAGGGCAGCAGGAGCAGGACTCCCTGGGAAGCCACAGGCTGGAACCTGGTGGGAAAGGAGCCCTCTTGTCCCTTCAGCAAAGGGACTTTCAAGGTTTTCCTCATGAATACTTTATTAGAATTTCCCTATAAATGCAACTTTGACAATTTAGTTAGCCCCAGGGAGACTCTTTTTGATGAAAACGGAATTGGCAGGTGGGCAGGAGAAGGAAATAAGAGTCCTTTCACACCTCTGCTTTTGTCTTTGGCCAAAACAGCAGCCAGCAATGTTGCACAGTGACTTATTTCGTTCAAACCTTATTCTGTCAGGAGTAACCTCCTGAGCCTCTTGCTGCAGTTCAGCTCACTGACCTGCAGTGAGTGTGGTGATGTGACAGTGCTGGAGGATTTGCTGCCTCGGTCTGAAACACTGGATGTCCCCTCTCCCAGCGTGCTGCTCTCTGTGGCTGTGACAGGTGACACCAGGTTGGTGTCAGGACCGTGTGTGCTGCAGGTGCCCTCGCAGGGATTCAATCCGGAGCTGAAAGTCACCAGGGGAAGAAGTAATTAATGCAAATCCCCAGGGCTGGATCAGTGCAGATATGGAGGCTTTATAGTCTCCCTGGAAGGTAAAAGCTCTTACTGGTCACTTATTTCAAGAGTTCATGCCACACAGAAGGTCTGGCATGCTGTGAATAGCTCCCGAGGTGCTGCAGAGACGCGCGATGCCGTCAGCGCCACGCGGAACCGTCCACAGCAGGAGCTCGGACCCTGCACGGGCCTGGGACGGGGTTCACTGCCTTCATTCTGGTCTAGAGAAACAATAACAACCAGCTGTGTTTGTTCAGGGCCTCCTGCTCTGTCACTGTCTGTCAGAGCCTGGCTACAGGCGCTGGGCAACCAGGACCGCTGGGATGGTTGGGGTAAAGGCTTTCAAGTACAAGATGGTTTTTGTTTCCCCAGAGTCCGTCTGCTTTTCCCCATAATTTCATCCAGTGGACAACTTTAGCTTTTCCTACATCTTCCTAAATTTGCCCATACTCCTTTCCAAGCCCATAATAGTTACAGCAACACAGCTGCTACTGCCCCAGAAGGAATGGGGACAGTTTGGACTCAGCCATCCTGTGGGTCAGGGTCCCTCCTTGCTCTCCAGCCTTCCTTCTGCAGGAGGACATTAAGCCAGGAGCAGGGATGTGCACGACAGCTGCTGGGGCATGGGGCTGCCAGAAGAAGCAGCTCCCCATGGCTCACCTCAAGGATCCCCTTGTGGGGTGGGGTGGGAGGTTGTGGTGCTCTCTGTGGGATCAGCGCTTCACCATCTGCTCCAGAGCAGGCTGTGCACCCTGAAACCCTGCCAGGTGCCCCCTGTGTCAGAGTCAAGTGCAGTTAATGAAGGCAATCCAATCCAGCTGGGGCCGGTCAAGTTCTCCCCAGAGGTGTACCATGGCGTTACCGATGTTTTCACAGGATTTAAACTTCCAGTACAATAGCCAGAAAAAAAGCGAGCTTCGTACGTGCGTTACCGCTACCTTTTTTGCATACAATTGAATAAATTACCCTTTGTTATGAAACATTAATCCTCTTTGCTAAATGGAATAATTCCCACCTCGGATGCAGCGGAAGGTTGGAGTGCCCTCAGAGCAGACCTGGGGCATCCTCTCGAGCAGCAGAATGGCAGATGGGGCAGGGGAGCTGCTGTGCCCGTGGGGAGAGCCAGGACCTCACTGCAGGGCAAGAAGCTCCGTGGGGCATCCCCAGCTGGGGCAGCCTACATGTATTTTATTGATATATATATATACACACACATATAAAGTGGATATATATTCCAGTCTAGAGGGAAGGTTGCCCACGTCTCCCTTTCTGTCACTGGCAGGTTTCCTCTGCCCTCACCCACACACAAACACCAGCGTCTGATGCTGGCACCAGGAGGGATCCATTAGGAGGAAACTCCACAAATCTCAGTGTGATGCTACAGCTCCTGACAAAATGAAGGCAAGTATCTGGTTCAGATCTGCACTTAAAACAATCCAGAGGGCCATTAGTATTCATCCCGAGTGATCCAGATGGAGTAATAGCAGCTGTATGAATAAAATTAAAATTGGAAAGCTGAGCCTGCCTCACGCTTAGGAAGAGGCTGAAGATTAGAGCTGGCAAAGGCAACGCTTCAGCAGGAGCTGGGCTCTGTGTCCAGCTTGTGTGACCAGCCCTTCGCTGTGCCAGTGTCCCTCTGCTCACCACAACTCTGCTGCGCTCTGAGCCTGCCATGCCAGCTGGTCAGAGGGGCTCCAGGACATGGGGGCAAGGAGCACCTTCAGAGGGAGACACTTTCCTTGGGCAGCACCTCCTGGCAGAGCTGGGGAGCATTGCTGAGCCTCCCCTCGGAGCAGCAGCATGCAGGGAGCCTGGCTCTGTGGGGCAGAGGGAGGGATGCAGAGGGGAGCAGGGCTGCAGGGAACCCCACAGCCCTGGGGGAGCACCCAGGGGCACAGAAATCCTCTTTGAGCAGCAAGTGGGTGAAATCCATACCGCTTTTGACCAGGCTGCGGGTTTCAGACTGTAGTTCATTAATTCAAAGAGATAGAATTGATGTCACTCCCCTTCCCATCGATGTAGCCAAAGGGTCTCCACGTCTCCCAGTGCTGCCATCGTATTCCAATAGCCCCTCCTGCCCCTGCAGAACCGGATCGTTGCTTCCTCCAGGGACCCTCGGAGATGCCCATAACAACCCCCCCAAACCCCACTGGCCCCGGGGAAGAAGCTGCTGTGTGAGGAGCCTCCACTTGGATTTCAAAGAGATGGTGGCTGGCTGAGTCAAAACACCGATTTTTGCCAAGAGTCCCTAAGCACTATTATTCATGGTTGCTTATGAAACCCCTCATTAGCTGGAGAAGCTAATTGTTGTTGTTGAAAAAACGAGCAGTGAATCTCCAGGTCTGGCGTTCTGCCACCCCAGGAACCTGGGCTTGTTTACTGTGAGGCTCAGCATTCTTTGCTGTTGCAGTCAGGAAAATATTCCCCAACAAACCCCACCTTTCCCCCCATACTACCGACTGTCTTTCCTTTTTTCCTGCCCAAGTTCAATACACAGAAACATTCAGGGGTACTAGGGGATGCCAACCACTACTTTGCGACTGATTCAGATAAATTCTGGGCAGCAGCAAAGTGACCTCCAAAGTGCCAGCAGTGGGGAAAGCATCCTGCACGAGAGCACCTGTGCAAGGGCTCGGGATGGAGCTCCTCCACCTCCCTCTGCTCAGCTGCAGGAAGAGACACCACTCTGGGGTTAGGAGCAGCACCAGTGTGACACTGGTTCACAAATCACCCTCCCATCCAGCTGCTGGAGCAGCGAGGCTTCAGCCGGGAGGAAATTGTTTTGCAGGTATTGTTTTGCTAACAATAGCGGTTTCTGCTTCTGAGAGTGCTGTTTTGCTTAATACCTGCTTTCTGCAGAGTGGCAACGTGATGGAGTAATAGCCCTGGCACAGCTATGAGGGGTCTGGCTGGTGACAAGGGAACAGACAGCTGTATCCATCAGGAAAGAAAGAAAACAAGTGTAAAGGAAATAAGTGCTCCACGTAGGAATCCCCCGACAACATAAGGTTTTAATCTTCAGGATTAAATGGTGTTTTGATCCCTTACTGCACAATAAATGTATTTGCAGGGGGAAATGTGCCAATTTTCTTCTCTGCGAAGAGAAAAGAGAGCTGGACCTGAGCAGTGCTCTGTTTACAGGAAATAAAATGGAGGTTTGTTTTGAAAAGTTATCTGATAGAGGTGAAATGAGACCCAAATCCCGTGGTGTGGCACAGAGCACAACTGGCTGGAGCACCTGTCCCAGTTACCTGTGCTGTACCTGCTTTCTGGGGACACTGGAGATCACTCAGTGGCTGCACAAACACCAAAAAATTAACTGCTGACAAGAAAGTGGGAAACCGAGTCCCAGATGATAGAGGGGCTGATCCTGCCTGTGGGGCAGAGGGGCAGAGCCAGCACTGCAGCCCCCAGCCCCTGCTGCCAACCATGTCATGTCAGCAGCTCTCAGGCTTTGAACTGGACCCTAAAACCCCCCATCACCCAAGATATGTGATTATTCTTAATATTTCCCTGGGACTGTTTCCATTGCACAGAGAAGGCCGTCACACGCCGGGCACCGAGTGTTTATGAATGCTGATGAATTATTCAGGTTGTGTGGAACCAGGCATCATTATCCCCATGTGAGATAAAGGAGCGGGTGCACATCTACGTGGATGCAGATATAACACGGGCTTTAAAAAGAATTACAATTCTTCGTATTCTCCTCCCAAACAAAACCCCCAAGATGCAATGCTCTGTTTTTCCTTCCTTTGAAAGAAAAGCAGTGAACACCAAGCCCTGCCAAGCTCCTAATGAGAGGCTGCTGTGCCCCACACCCCAGCCCAACAGCCACTCACCCTGCTCCACCCTGGTTGCCACCCTAAATATGCCTGGTGTGACCCACTGCACTGAAGTGCAGGCCTGCAGAAGTTGTGGAGGAGCTGCCCAGGCTTCCCAGCTGCTTCTGGCTCTTCCTCTGAGCTCTGCATTGATGTGTCACCTCTGTCCACGCTCAGGAGCAGCCCACGAGCTGCAGCTCCTGTGTGGGTGGGCAGCCCCCACAGCCCGACCGTGAGCTGGGGGCATCTGCAGTTCCACGAGCAGCCCAGAGCTCAGAGCTCTGAGCATCCTGCAGCCCTCTGCAAGCCTGCACAAACCAGCCAAAACACCCTGACCTGGTGCCACAGGCAGTGTGGGTCCAGCCAAGCACAGCAGCCTGCTGCCCAGAGCCCCCAGAGCAGAGCTGCAGGGCAGGGGCACCGCAGCACCCAGTGTCACCCCACTGCAGCCCTGTCTGTGAGCCAGGCTGCGTGTCAGGGGAGCAAAGCTTCTCTGCAAAATAAAAAAAAAAACCAAAAAACCCCCCCTGTGAAGTGTGTGATAAACATGAGTGTAAGGGAAAGCACTTGTTTTAAAAACTGGTAAGAAATCCTTCAGTGCTGTCCTTCTCCGTTCTCTGCAGGGGTGATGGAGGGGGCCAGAGCTCCTATTGATCTGACCCACAGCACCCCGAGCACAGCTCGTTACCAAACCAGAAAAACAATGTTCACAACACAACATCTTGTTAACTCGGGAAGTCGGGGGAGCCCTCCCGCTTCCCAGCAATCACTCCAGCATCGCCTGCCCAAACTGAGCCGAGTGGCACGGCTCCTAATGGGGTTATTAATAACTGTCACGTTCCACCAAGGTGAAATAATGTGCTTGCTTTCATCCATAGATTAGACTAAACCTGTGGGGAATTGCCCGAGTCCCCCTGCCCTGCTTTGTGCCCCATGCTGAGCAGAGGAGCAGCACTGCTGACACCCTGGGCATCGGGATGGCCGAGGGCAGCTCCTCGACACCCAACCCTGGGCAAAAACATCTCCATTTTTGCTCTAAAACAAATGCACTCAGTGCTTTCTTGTCGTTACACTTTTAGACCTAAATATAACTAAAAGCCAGAGAGAGGAGAGTGTGTTAAGAGACTGTTCAACTGCAGGCAAGAAAAATCCCAGTCCCCACGTATTAATTTAAAGTTTGAGGGTTTTATGGGGATGCTGCTGAGACAGACACAGCTATGAGTAAATATGTCAAAATAATCTATCAAGTGGAAAGCTGGTCCCTGAGCTGTTCAATGCAAGAGGTAAATTACACAAAGACTATCACTAGATTTCCAAAATGCCTTCCAAAAAAAAAAAAAAAAAAAGAGAAAGGAATGGAAAGGACAAGATTTGGGTATTTTTCTTAAGGCTTAGACTGTTCCCAGCCCTTTCTTGCTTTCAGAGACAGTCATTACATTTTGAGGCTCCCCAGCACACGGGAGCCCTGCTGTGCTGAAGCTCCTGACCAGAGCAGGGGCTGCTCCCCTTCCCCTCACTGAATGCCCCCAGGCATCTCTGGTGGGAAGGATGCTCCCAAGCCCCAGTGTCACACAGAGCTGGAAAGACTGGATAAAATCTGCCCACCCTGCCAGAGGGTTCCAAGTCACTTGCTGGTAGAAGGGCTAAATTAATCCATTTAATAAAGAAAAACCCTGCCTTCAGAATAAAACAAGATCCAAGATCTCTCTGAGCACTGTTTCCCCCGAGGCTTACCAGCACTGCGTTTTCCATCACAAGAATAATGTCCTGTAAAAGACTGATTAGTCAGCTGATAATTGAGTTCTTAAATGTCAAAAACAATATGGTATGAATATTCAGCAGATCATGCCATGAAACTTACCTGTTCCATCAACAATGACTAACAGTTTCTATCCCCATTGTTCTTTTCCAGATATTATGTTAATTAGACTTTTCTGAGGTGATGAACAAGGCTCCCTTAAAACACAGCTTTGCAGGTTAATGTGTAATGGGCTGCTTAAAAGAAAACAGTTTGGAAGTCGTGCCTGACTTCCATCCCTGTGCATTAGCTCCAGCTTGCAGTTCAGGGAGAGGGCCAATTGAATCACAACAGCTCAAAGCACACAGAGTTAATATTTTGTCTTCTGAGAAGAAGAAAGACTGATATGTAGATTGAAAAAAAAAAAAGCCACATTTTTGTGTTGTTCGAGGTTAAATGCAGCCCAAGGGTCAAGGTCACAACACATTTCAGACACCATTTATTTAACAGGGGAAAACACAGGTTGTGTTTCTTTCAGGGCTGTATCTCTGGTTTTTAAAGGGAAGTGGGGTGACACTGGATATAACTCCATTCCCCACCACCCTTGGACCCAGCCACCCAGCCAGGTTTCTACTCAGCCAACAGAACACCCATCCAAGCCATGAGCAGCCAATTTCTCCAGGACAATCCAGTGGGAAATGGTCCCAAAGGCTTTGCTACGCCCTGGGCAGTCACTGATGGAACCCAGCACCCCTTGGATAGGTTAGGGGCTGAGGGATTGCATCTCTGCATCTTCCTAAACGTGTGTTTAATTAAAGCCTCAGGATCCTGGCTCTCAGTTACCCAAACCCAGATTTATGGGCTCCATGTGGAGTGGTTAGCAAAGACATTTAAAACCAATCACCACCTTGGAGAGGCAGATCCAAGCAGCCCAGGCTGCGCTCCTTATGCTGGAGAATGCAAAAATAAAGCCATCAGGCTCACCAGACAAGTAGGTTATTTGTACTATTTTTTTCAGTGATTAGTTTCTTTAATAATGCCTTTTGCCTGCACTGGGAGAAACTCTCCATTGCGCTGCTGATGGATGGTGCTCCCATGGGACCAACCAAACTCAATTTTAATGTTTCCTGATGCCACTGAGAAGAATGAAAAGGCAATTATCATTTTTCCCCAGCCTCAGATGTTGCCAAGCACGAAGGGGTGCGGGATCCTTGGTTGAGGAACTTTACACTCAACTTCACTGAAGATTTTCAGGCACATGAGCCAGCTTCAGAACTGTCAGCCTTTTAGGGGAAAAAGCAAAACAGAACTTCTGGGTTTTTTTCCCCTCAGTCTCGCTGTCCCTTATATCAGTCACTGGCTGAACCTCCCATGCATGATGTGCTCAGAAGCTTTAGGAGAGGAGAGTGTCCCACAGCTGAAGCACCTGGTTTGGGTGCTCTCCATCCCTCCCAGATCCCAGGTGGACCTCGGCCTTGGTCTGCAAGGCATCTGCCAGAGCTTAGGAGGACAGATCTGCCCACTGACTTCTCCACGGCACAGACTGATTGCAGGAGCCGTTACTGAAAAATATATCAAGGACCTTTTTAGAAGTTTGCTCTGGTGGGACCCAGAACCAGGGAGGGCACAAGGGAGGAATCTGCCTTTTAAATACCACTATTTTGTAAAAAATCCATCTGTAGAAATGGCATAAAAAGGACCCTGTTAAAACAGCATCGATATTCCACCTGATAGAAGCCAGAGATTTGGGGGAATTTCTTTCAGTCTTTGAAGGTTTCCATCTCATACAAAACTCTGAGTATTGTTATGGACAATGCCCTGTCACTCAGACAGTTCCAGCATGTCTGGTGGGGGGGATAGAAAAAGAGGGATTTTTTTCTTCCCTGGCAGGGTGAGAGAAGGTGACCTCTCCTGCATGCGCCGAGTTAATCACCATCATGCCTCTCCTTTGCTGCCCGGGCCGGTACCCCTAATTACACCAACCTATTTTTAATGAGTACAATGGGAGAGACCTCCGAAGGATCAGAGCTCCTGTGGGGAGAAATTAACCTCCTTCCCTGCGCCGGGCTCTGCTGGTTGTTTATTCCTGCCGGTGGCACCGCAGCTCTCGGCAGAGCAGCCGATGGAATGGGAGCAGATAGAACGGGAGCCGATGGAACGGGAGCAGGAACGGGAGCCGATGGAACAGGAGCAGGAACGGGAGCAGGAACGGGAGCCGATGGAACGGGAGCAGGAACGGGAGNGCGGAGGGAACGGAAGCCGAAGGATCGGGAGCAGGAACAGGAGCAGGAACGGGAGCAGATGGAACGGGAGCCGATGGAACAGGAGCAGGAACGGGAGCAGGAACGGGAGGCGATGAAACAGGGGCTGATGGAACAGGAGCAGGAACGGGAGCCGATGGAACAGGGGCTGATGGAAGGGGAGAAGGAACAGGAGCAGGAACGGGAGCAGGAACGGGAGCAGGAACGGGAGCAGATGGAACGGGAGCCGATGGAACAGGAGCAGGAACGAGCAGGGATGCAGCCCGCACCCTGCAGGTACCGGGCAGTCCCTCAGCAGCCGCCCCTGCCCAGAGGAAGCTCCAGCCCTCTTCCCTGAAACCTATCGCGACTACCAAAGCAATTGGAATTTTAATCAGCAACGCCACCGAAGTGTTCCTGACTCAGCCGCCTGTGTAAAAACCGTGCAAATAGCCCCAAAATCGAACCCGTGGGGGGACTGCGAGTGGCCATCCCCGTTTGGAACGGGACACGAGGGCACCTCTCGGCAGCATCGCTGCTCCCGGGGCTCCCCGAGCCACCGGCACTGCCGGAGCCGGCAGAGGGGCGGGGGAGCTGCGGGAGAAGGGGCCGCGACCCCCGGCTGCATCCCCCGGGCAGCCCCGGCTCCTTCCCCGCCGCAGGGCCGGCGGGTCCCTCCCGGCATCCCCGCTCAGCGCTGCTCCTGCCCGGGGTTTCACCCGATCCGTTCCTCTGGCCGTGCCCCTGCCCGATCCCCCGACCTCCTGGGGTCGGGTGCTTGTTTTTGACTTCCCCGGGTCTGCAAGCCGTCCTGCTCCTACCGCAGGAAGCAGAAAACTAGTTTAACATCTCATTTATTTCATAGAGGAGAAAGTAATTCCCTGCTGAATGATTGTCCTGAACCAACAATTCAGAAAGCAGGAATTTACAGTGCCTGCCGGAGCCAGGAGTGCATTACTGTAGTGCTGCTCCATGATGGAGCTGAAATATGTTTTTTTCCTCCTGTTAGCCTGAAGAGAAAAGCCATTAAATATGATTAAGGTTAAGAGATTGCTAAAATTACAAACAGCCGCCATTCAATTATTTTGGTCTATAAAATGCAACACAGATTGGAGTTATTTCTCCGAAATGTGTTTTTAGAAAATAACATAACACAACTAATGTGGTTTGATGTAGCAAATCAGGTTTCAGATACTCCTCGTAATGCAAAACTAAAAGGTTCATAATTTAGCTCAAAGTTCGTAACTTGAAGTCGTCAGGTGGCTGCTCTGTTAAAAAAGTGGGGGGCCAAAAAAAAATCAATCCTACCCCAATGAATACGCCGTGGAGTTGTCTAAAGCCAGAGAGTCAATCAGTTTTAGCACCCATTAAAGCAAAGACAGAAAAATGCAACAACTTGGCATAACAGTCACACATTTTTTATGGAGAATAAATCTCCCCAACAGTTTCTGCAATTTCTAACGCGGCCTGAGGTGGGTGTGAGGGACGTGCAGGGACTGGGAGACACTCCTGGAGTGTGAGAGGATCACGGGGAGGGCTGCTGGGGAGTCACAGAGGTTGTGGGCAGTGGGGAGCACCCATTCCCCTCCACACCTCTGGTTCAGGCAGTGCCAGGCTCACTGTGCCCCAAAGAAATGCATTACAATGTATTTTCTGTCAGCAAGGTGCAAGGAGCTGAAATAATTGGAAAGTTGGAAAAAAATGTGGATGGGGATACAGCAACGGCTAGAGACTGGTGTTACAATGCTTAATAAAATATAAGGAATTGCATTATTCTGCTGAAAGCAACACAAACCTCATGGGGTCTCTGGAGGCTGGCTCCAGAGCTGTTTCCATCAGCAAACTCGGAGTGAGCTTGGCATGGAGCCACGTGAGTGTGGTCGTGGAGGGCAGGGCAGGGCAGGAGGGGCTGGGAAG
>VYZP01013056.1:1433-51003 GCA_013400635.1 Hypocryptadius cinnamomeus
ATTTTTTTTTTTTTTTTTTTTTGAAGGTCTTGGTGCCCCTGGTTCTGTTACAACAGTTTCTGATGGAGCTGACCAGACGGGGCCAGGAACCACTGAGTGCCCTTGTGAACTTTGGGGTGACATATCTAGAAGATTATTCTGCAGATTATATCATTCAACAAGGAGGATGGGTGAGAAGACCTCATTTCTAAGTGTGATCCTAGTAGGAGTGAAAGCCAAGAGGGGTTGCTAGAAGTAAGCAGATGCAAGGAGGAGTGACTCAGAAGAAGAAATTTAAAAAATGATCAGGAGGTCAGGATCAGAAAGGGATCTTGGGCAGTCATCTCTTTCTCTTCTCTGCCCCAAGGCAGAAGTGACTTTCACCCATTCATTTCTGATGTTAATATTAAAGACCTGGGTGATTGGACTCCACAATTTCCCCAGGCAGTTTGTTCCAGTTCTTTGCACAGTTTGTTGGATTGCTGTTGAAATTGAAGAGGTCCTTAGGTGTCAGATAACAATTAATTTTCATACAGTGTGTGTTAAGGTGCTAATTTGTTGCAGTATGGTGAGCTTTGTGCTGCCCTGTTAATATACATGGAACACTGCATTTGGAAGCAGACACCTGTAACAAGAGGTTATATGCCCCAGAGGCTCCTCTTTTTAATGGTATCTTCATCCTCTGGTGACTGCTGGAAAAGGTATATGGGTTTTTTCCTCCTCTTAAATTTCAGAGAGTTTCTCAGCAGATAGGTAATTGAGGAACACTTCATACAGAAATGTCAATAGGTACTAATTTGTTTTTATAATAAGTGATAAGATAGCTAATGCATATTAGAGTTTATAGCTGTATAGGAACATGCATAGAATGAACAATCAGGATTTCTTTGTGCTGCATTTTTCCTTGTAGAAATCTTTAATTCATGGTAACCAGTGTTCCTGAGTCATGGCATGCTGAGAAAATTTCATTTAGAAATACTTCAGAAAGGCAGCCCACAGCTGATGAGCTGGGTCTTGAAGGCTGAGCCTAAGATTACTGGGTTTGGGAAGAATGCCAGATTTGAATGGAATTAATCTGGGATTTGTGAAATGGCTCCAGCAAGCTGATTTATTCTAAAAAGAAAAGCTGTTCGGGAAAACCCAGTGATAAAAAAGTACTAGTAGGGAAAAAATCTCTTTCATAAGCTTCTCGTATTTCAAGAGTTTACCTGAGGGGTTTTTTTGAAGAGTAGCTTGTTCCAGAATTTCTGCACATCTGCACCTTCTTTATCTGTTCTCTTCCTGGCAGTTGTGGAGAGCAGTTCTCAAGGCCTGTGGGAGGGATTGTTTGTCTTTAATGGACAGAAGCACTGACAGCACACAGCCAAATGACCTTAGGTCATTTGATAAATGCACTCATATCTCAAAAGTATTTTCATCCCAGGACAGGCCCTTACTTGCAGCTTTTACACAGATCGATGTTAGTACTTCTGTGCTTTTCTGCCTTGTTTTTTCACCTCCAGAAGGGCTGTGCTGTGTTCTCCAGCCCCTTTTTGAGGCCTGCAGTAAACACACTCCATAAACAAGCAGCTTTCCAGCATGGCCTGCGAGGGAGGGGGCTGTGCTTGGTGTCTGGCTGGCTGTGCAGGGATGTACAGATCTGGGTGGGGGTGTCCAGAGGGCTCCCAGCGTGTCTGTGCACATCCAGCCAGGCAGAAAATCAGACTGACATGGGCAGTGCAGCAAACAAGCCAGAGCTATTTTTGAAACAGCACAAGAGGCGAGGAAAGAGACTAGGTGATGAAAATCCTTTCCAGATGAATTAATGTGGCTGCACTAATCTTTGTGAGTTGCTCTGGGAATGGGCTTGGGGACCCACTGGGCATGTGGCTTTTTGTGGAGGAAGGGGAATATATGGTTATATTTTATTTTTTCCTCCCTGTAAGGAAAAAAGGTTCATTTTCACCCTGTGGTGTGTTTCTGGGTTTGTTCCTCATCTGTGGGATGGCAGTGCTGGAAGCAGGGCATGGGGCCAGGGTGGGAGGGGTTGTGTTCTGAGAAGGGCCAGGAAGAGCCTGGCAGGCTGGTAGCCACACTGAAGCGTTGGAGTGTTTGCATTTTTTAAGATAAGCATCTGCCACAGGGGCTCTGTGTGCTGGATCAAGTTGACAGTAATTTGCTTGAGCCATAAGGGCAATGTGTGAACCTGGGAGTCTCCAGTGACTCATGTTGCTGTGACAGTAAGAGGTTCAATTTTGGAGCTGTATGAAGTTAGGTCTTTCCTGCAGCAGCTGAGAGCTTGCTTAAAAGTGAGATGCAAGAATAACCTGTCTGGTTTTCTGTGGATCTGGAGCAGAGGAGAGCTTCACAGGAGTCAGCTTTTCAGGGGCAGACCTGAAAAGCTCTGTAGTGTCTCTAGTGCTGTCTCATCCCTTGGCACCATTTGGGATCTTCCTCAATTTTTGGATTGGAGTCAACCTTTGCCAGGAGAGGAGTAGCCAGTCAAAGGTAAGGGGTCAGCTGAGCCCTTCCTGTGCCTCACTGCGGATCTGTGGAGTCAGGATTCCACAGAGCTGTGTCATCCATTTGCTGCATCATTCTCTGCAGCCACGATGCAGCTGGAAGAGCTCCCAGGGTTCTGCATGTGGGTAAGACTTGAGGCTCTCCTGTATGCTCAGGAGGCTTGTGGGTCCAGGAAAGCATCTGACTGAGGATGGTAGACAGCTAACCAGAAGCAGAATTTCCAGCTCAAGGGAATAAAGGTTTACAAATTGGGTAGCTATGCAGCAGGTTTCAAGAAATTGGCATGGCTTATGGGAAATGAGAAATTTGATATACTGGAGGATGAGAAGTTGCTTCTTTATTTTCCATGCCAGTCCCACAGAGATATGGTGCTGAGATGGCGTGTTGAAACAATGAGTGCTCCCCTCCCGTTCTCCCTTCAGGCACTAAAATTGTGATTGAGCTAACTTTTGATGAGTGTGGGACTGGAATGTACTGGTGGCTTGGTTGGGTTGGTGAGGGAATGGCTGGCATAGTTTTATGTTTCCTCTTTCACTAATTGCTCTCATGGGTTTGGCTACAACTCTTGCATTTACCTGTTTGACTCTTAAGTTTTAGTGTGACCTCTCTTTGGGAGCAAAAAGCATGCTGGGCATTCCAGGTTCTCGAAACAGACACATGGGGGGCACACATTTCTTCCTCCTGACTAGTGGGTCCACTGCTCCTACTCAGACCTTCTTCCTTCATCATCTTGAGCCATTGCAAAACAATACCCAGCTGGATTTACAAGCAGCTTTGTTCTTTTCTTTCCCAAAAGCAAAGTTAGGGCTCAACAGACAGGCAGTGTGTACATGCTCTCCCCACCCCTTTCCTCCTCTCCCCTCCCCTTTCCTCTTCTCCCCTCCCCTTTCCTCCTCTCCCCTCCCTTCTCTCCTCCTACCTCCCCTGCCTTTTTGCTCTCTCTGACTTCTCCAGGGCTGAATGCTGCTGCATCAGAAGCAATTCTTGGTCTCCTGGGAAAGTGCACAGTAAGACCAGTCCGTTGGTAAGGACTTTTTCCCTCTTCCTTTCCCACCCCTTCCCAAATATTTTATTTCTGCTCAAGGTCTACAGATACTGTTTTTCATGCTAAGATTTCATCTTTGTAGAAATATCTGGGAATGTATAAGGAGGAAAGAGTGTAAGTTTTCTTGGAATCTGCTTTTTTTTTTGTCTTTGGTTCCCATTCGTGTTACCAGCCCCTCTGCTTTCCCCTTGTTTTAACCTGTTTCTCAGGGTGCAGTTAATAACTCCCAGGCTGAGAAGAAAGGTTTTATGTTGTGACCCGTGGCAGAAATTGTCTCTGCCTTCCCAAGGGTCTTGTCTCATGGAGTTCAGACCTGGATTTGAATTTAACTAGTTAACTGCCTATGTTGAAGGGAATAAAAGTAAATTTGCTTGAAATTTCCATAGTGTTTACAGTTTCCTATCTCAGCCTTAGAGAAGCTGTTCTCTCTGTGTCTCCAGTGTTTTGTCTTGGGCTTTGCAGCTGGTTTAGTTGTTTTCTTTGCTGCTGCTGCTGGAATAATACACATATTAGAGAGTGTTAACAATCTGGAGGAGAAAGAGAGTAAAGAGGCAATTGTCATCCTAGGGAGGTGAGGTAGGCAGTTTGTGCTTCCCAAAATGAAAATCTCCTTCTGCAGCAGTCCAGGTGTCTGCCCTGGGAATGACAATGCAGAAATAGAGAGATGTGCTCTGCTGGAGGAGAGAGAAGTAAGTTTAATGTGGCAGAGATGCAAGAAAAGGCAGTCTAGTTAGAGGAGTCCTAGAAAGGATTTTCCTTTGAAAATAATTCTGCTTTATGCTTGTGTCATGGAATACTGCAGTGAATGGTCCACTTTTATTTATATGTAACTTCTTTGGTACAGTAATGGATTTTTAAAATTTTTCGGCACCGTGGCCGAAGAAGGACATTAAATAGTAAAGGAGCAACTAGATCTCCTTTCTCTTTTCCCTTCCAGCAACTTCAAATCTGAAGAAGTGGTCTATGAATAATTGAATTTACCTCATTTTAAACCTGTAAGACCGAAACCTAAAGGGTGTTGCTTTGGTGCTGACTTTCTGCAGGTTGTAGAGGTTATGTTGGAAGGCAGGGATGGAAGAGGCTGTTTCTAGCCTGAGCATTCCTTGAAGGGAATGAGAGCAGTGGCTGCAATATCTGATGGCTTTGATGTGGTTCACTCGACCTTCTTTTCCTTTTTTTTGCCTTAATAAAAAGTGCAATCCTATTTGTAAGAACTCTGCTCTCTTTTTCTTGGCTCCACCTATCTTGACAGTTTCAGAGGGATGAACAGAGAGGTACAGTAAGCGCCTGAGGGCTTTTTGGGACTTCTTTATATTTTAAAATGTTTTGTTCTGGATCTGAGTGTTGTCAGAAGCTCCTTTATAATCCACTTCTCTAAAGGATTAGCTGGGTGATACTGTCAGATGTGACTTCCACGAGGGTCTGAAAAGGTTTGGTATAACGGGCTGGGCACAGAGACAGGGAGCAGATGGAGCTGGAGCTGGGCACACCCAGGTGGGAGTGAAGCCATTCCTGGGCACAGGCACCCTGCTCCAGCACACAGCTGCTCCTCTGCCACAGCTGCAGAACATGCAAGGAGCACATTCCCAACTCTAGGGAACTTTGTTGTTGTGGGAAGTTTGCTTATTTCCCCGTGGGAGATGTCTTAGGATCCCTGGGCATAGGCCAGTTCCTTGCCTGTTGTTTTTCAGACACTGGATTTTAAGCACAAATGCATTTTTTGGGTTCCCAGTGCTCGTTGCTGTGACACTGTTGGTGTGGGGAAGGTGGCCATAGAAGCATAGAGTATCCTGAGTTGGAAGGGACCCACAAGGATCCCTGAGTCCAAGCCCTGAGCCACACCATGTGCCTGAGAGCACTGTCCAAGCACCTCTTGCACTTCATTTCTCTCTGGGATAGGTTATGTTACAAGATATATTTCTTTCACCTAAGAAACTTCCTAGCTGAGTTGAGTGGTCAAAATTTTTATTATAGCCAAGATTGCTCTCCTGGGACACTGTGTTCTGCAAGCATTTCCTCTTGAACCTCAGGATACTCTTTTTCTCAGGGATTTTATGTGGCTCTGTTTAGTTTCATGTTGAGGGGTTGAAGCTCAGGGAACATGGAGGTTTTTTCCTCTGGTGGCTCTCTCTTACCTGTACAGAGTTTTTAGCTGTGTTGGACAAAATCAGGATCTGGGGGGTACAGGTGGCTTGCTGGGCTGTGTATTTTTCAGGTGGGCTTTTTTGTGCCTTCAGAAATGAGTTTTGTGTGGGTTGCCTATCCACATCATTCCTTGTTTCTACTTTAAGAACTGAACCAGAGAGACCAGTTGAGCTTTTAAGAACACTTAAAACCAAACCCTAGAAGAAGCTTCAACAGCAGGTAGACACAGCTGTTTTGCATTTTCCTGGTGTTTGGAGTTTCCAGGGCAGGGCATTCAAAGTCTGCCCTAAGATGCAGCAAATTAGACACCTTAATGTGCATCTCTTCTGTTCTCATCTCATCTCTATTATAGATGCAATGTGTGTTACTACTCCTACTATTTTTTTGTAGAGAAAAGAGTTGCTTTTATCTTTGAGACATTCAGAATTTTGATTTGAGTATCTCTTGGCACCAGAAGCAGCTTTGCATAAATCATGCTGAAATTATTAGTTTGTTAAATAAGAAAAGTTTTTCCTTATGTGTAGTTTAAGGTTTTCCCGTTTAGCAAATACATGCTGTAGGTAATGAGCCTGTTTGTTTGTATACACCTAATAATAGACATATTGGAAAATTGTGAAAGATGATATAGACAACATAAGAGTCAGTTTCTATGTTTTGGGGGAGGTTTTGTAATGTTTGCTGTCTTTAAATCGTAATTGAAAGTTAACAGGTGTTTTTAAGTAACAGTTCTGTCCTATACTATTGTAGGAACTTTCAGGCTTTTTTTTCATTATTTTGTTACCATCTTGCTGCTGTCCTGTGTGGCTCACCCTGCAGCATACTGGCTGTAGCCTCTCCTGAGGGCAAGTGTGCCACGTTTGTTAACAGCGCTTCCTGCCACTTGTGGAAGTGGAACTTGTGGACTGTGGAACATTCCTGGGTCAAACCCCATAGGCTGAGGACAGTGATTGATTTCTGTAGCTGATCTTTTCCCCAAGACTGCCTCATGAGATGTGGCCATACTTGCTGTGTTCTAGCCAAGCAGGGAAATTGCAGTTCTCTGTCTCCTCATAAGCTGTGCCAACTCTTCCCTCAAGTGGCAGTGGTTGGGATCAGGAGTGGCAGGAATCTGCGGTGAGGGACTCCAGCTTCTCTACCACACCTGATGTGGTTCTCTAAATGTGCTGGATGAGGAAAAGCACTCCCAAGTTGGCAAGTTTCCAACCAAAAATATAAAAAAGAGCAACCCTTCAAACCTTCTGGTTTGAAGCAGTATACGGTCTATTTACAATAAACAAAGCAGATAAAGAAATGCTTTCATACATTCCTTACTGCTATTAAATCTAAAGTGTAGGGCTTATATAAGGCCTCCTCAGGTTATTAAAAATCCTTCCACATGTTCCATCCTGTCCTGAAATAATCTGCCTGTTGGAGCTTTGCTTCTGGGTCACATCTGTAGATGAATCAAGAGAATTGTCCTAAATGTCATTCAGTTTTTATCGCAGCTGGTTTAAAAGGAAAAAAACCCCACCAAAGTGCAAACCTCAGCTGAACCAGCACAAAATCCGAGCTTTATCCGCTTGACTTTACGTATTAAATCTTAATTCAGCTCAAGAAATATTAATCATGTATCCTAAATAATGCCTATTACTGTCTGGGTTTTCAATTAAAGCTTCATAAGCTTTTCACGAAAAAGCGCTGGAATTGCCAGTGTGCCAGCTCTGCCCCAGCCTTCCCAGCCAGGGAGATCTGTCTCTCCAAGCCTGGGGAGTTGTGGCCCTGAGGCACTGACACGGAAGGTAAATTGTCTGTAAAGACAGAAAGGAATCAGCCAGGCTGCATAAGGCTCTGATTTATAGGGAGCCAGCAGCTGATAACTCTGTTGAGGTCAGCACAGTTTGCGTGAGAAAAGGAACAATAAAACTCTTGAGTCCCTTGGCCCTCCTGCTGAAGGCAGGCTGCATGTGCAGTGTTGCTACACTTATTAACAAGGGATTTGAAATCATGAGGATGGCCCGTGTTCCTTGTGTAACCATCCCTTCATTTCCTTACCCTCTCCAAAGCAGTTTCTCCTGCATGTTACCCTCTGGATGTGCCCAGATCTTGCCTGTATTTTGTGAGAAGCAAATCTCCAGTGAAAGGACATATTTAGAAGTATCAGGATGGTTGTAGTTTCAGGGCAGCCTCTGTACCCGCTGTCCCCATGACTACAGGTGGCTCCATTCTCCCCTCTGTGGGCTGCTGAGTCATGGCTCAGAGCCTCTTGGCTTTCACCAGTGCACAGTGTGTGACTTCAGGGGAATTGAGGCCATCTCAGTGTAACCCTTCTTGGTGGTTTTTTTTTTGCTACAATCACCAGAGCTCACAAATCCTCAGCAGCATAGTGTGTTTTTGGAATATTTTTGTATATGCCTCATGCTGAGTGAGTCAGTGCATGTGTGCACTTCCACTGGAATGTTAAGAGCAGAGCTGTTATCAGTGGTGTGTGTCCCTGTTCTTTCTTCTAATGTCACACCACAGACATGGTCTAGTGTGTTGTGATGTGGTGTGGACAGGAAATAAATTCATCCTGATTTGTGGGAGTGGAGAGCTGAACAGAGAGGAGGATAGTACAGAGGTTCATCAGACTGCAGGCTTTACCCCTTATTATTTGTTGTTTAATTGCAGTTTTTCTGTGTCACGTGTGGAAATAAAAGATTTGCTTTGATCGTAGGTGTCTCTTAGTGGCTTATATTCCAGTGAGAGTATTTCCTACTTAACAAAATCCAGGGCAAAACCTGCTGGTCAAAGGAGTGAGTGTACAGTCTCAGAGTTTGTAGGCAGCAGGCTGCCTGTCCATCCTCAGCAGAGGGTGGTGGAAGCCAAGGACAGTGACTGACTCCCTGCTGTGCTGCTTTCCAGTGTCTGCTGGAACAGGACGGGTTTGGAGTCCTGTCCTCCCACGCTGCACAGCAGCCCTGGCCCTCACTCAGTGCTTGGTCTCTTTGGATCCAGTAACCTCTGCCTTTACTTCAGTTTCTTGGCTCTTCTTTTACATTGCCCTTAATTTGCACTGCTGGTTGCTTCCTCCTATGTGCAGAGCTCTGTTTTGTTTTAATGGCCTGAGTGGCATTATTAAAAAAAAAAAATTAGTTCTTCTTGACTTTCAAGAGGGTGCTGGAGTCTTGAACTGTCAGTGACTGCTTGCAGAGCAGAGCTTGCTTTGGGTTTGACACGTGGTTCGTGTCTGAACTTTTTCACAAATGTCATGCTTTATTCATTTTTATTGCATTCCGAATTTAGACTTTGTGGTGATCCTCAGATAGTTAGTGAACAGCTTAGTTGCTTTCAGCCCTTTCCCTAAGGAACTCTTTGCATCGTTTTACTTTAGTTCCTGAACATCTTACCAAGCTGGATGATGTTTCCCACAACCATTTAAAGGCATTTATGAAGAAAAGTTCCTCTCAAGTGTTCTGTAATACTTCTTTGCCCATGTCCAAATATCTTCCAAAATTCCATGGGCTGAGGGTTAAAAACATCTCCAAAAAATAAGAAGTGTGTTTGTTTTCAACTGGGATGAATTCCTGACACAGGTCACTACGTGGATCCATAAAAAGTTATGAAACAACCAAGGAGGTATCTTTGAATGGGAGACTACAGGTAGGAATCAAGCCCCAAATTCACAAGGAAGGGTTTAAAAAAGGGACAACTGCTCTGAGTGCTTTAGGAGAACTATTGTGTGTGGAAGGGAGCATGGAGAAAGAGAAGGAATGAAATTTTTTGTCGTGATGGATTGTAGAGGAAAGTTTGGAATTTGCACAGAAGGGGCTCCCAGCACTGCAGTACTTGATAAAATGTTCAAATCATTCTTGTTACAAACAAGAAAGTTACTGAATCTTTGTTAATTATTGTACAGACTTCTATTATATGGCACAGGAAACTTTGGAGTTCCTCTCTGCCCCCATCTCTTTGTCCTCGTTTCAGTTAGAATCGAGTTAGTTTTCTTCCTAGCTGGTACAATTCTGTGGTTTGGATTTAGGGTGAGAGTAACACTGATAACACCCTGATGTTCTAGTTGTTGCTAAGTAGTGCTAGCCCTAAATCAAGGACTTCTCAGTGTCTCCTGCTGTGCCACTGAGGAGGGGCACAGGAGGCTGGGAGGGAGCATGGCCAGGGCAGCTGAGCTGAACTGGCCAAAGGGATATTCCAGACCATGGAACATCGAGCCCAGTACATGAACTGGGCTGATTGCAGGGAAACAGTATTTTACACTTGCAGTTTCTCCAGCTGAAGGCAATTGTCAAATTTTTAGGATGCCTACAGATTTTTCCTAGCTAAATAAAAGCAAACCCCATCTCTGGGTGTCTGTGCTTGGTTGTTTGTTTTAACTTCAGTTGTGTAGCCAAAGTTACAATGGCAGTTTTTGAAAGTGAACTTGTGTAAAAATAGATAAAATTGTAGTAAAATACTAGAGTTATTGTAGATTCCAACTTGTTGGTACAAAGTAGAAATTCAGGCTTCACATAGCACTGGAAATGGGATAAAATTAATATAAGAGGAACACTGTTAGATGAAAACAGACGAGCAATAGAGAGCACTTGCACAGAAAGGAGTGGGGAGTGGTATTCAGCTGGGATCTTGTACTTGTGTTTGCTTTCTTTTTCTTTGTTCCATTGCAGTTTGGTTTCAGACTTCAGTGTCTTGTCAGGTTAATAATGACCACGTGGTGCATTTTGGTGATGTCATGGCAATAAAGTCAGGAAAGGAGGAGCTCCAGCAAAGCTCGTGTAAGGGATTCCATTCTCCAAACACACCAGCTGGACCAGCTGGGTTCTGGAATCTCTACTGAAATGTAGGTCAGGCAGCTGCTGCTCCTGCAGAGACCCTCTCATCTTTCTTCCAGCTCACCAAGTTTCCAGGTGTCCTGTTCTGTTCTGTCCCATACAGAGGGAACGCTGAAGAAATTGCTCACGTGTTGTGTCCTCCTTTTTGTTCGTAGGGAACAGTCTTCACTTTGGAATCCGAAGAGGAAGAGTATCCCGGGCTCATTGCAGAGGACAGCAATGACATCTACATCCTGACCAGTGACAACTCAGGGCAGGTGAGCCCCCCGGAGTCCCCCACGGTGACCACGTCGTGGCAGTCGGAGGGCCTGCCCGTCTCCCTGTCGGCGAGTCAGAGCTGGCACACGGAGAGCCTGCCGGTCTCCCTGGGACCTGAGTCCTGGCAGCAAGTGGCTATGGATCCTGAAGAAGTCAAAAGCCTGGACAGCAACGGAGGGGCTGAAGAGAGGAGTGAGAACAACTCTTCCAACTCTGACATTGTTCATGTGGAGAAGGAAGAGATACCAGAGGGGATTGAGGAAGCAGTGGTGCCAGCTGGTGCTGCAGAGACCATACAGGCAGCCTTTCCAGAAACCTCTGCTTCTTTACAGGAAATAAAACCTCCTGAAATTGCTGCTGCTGAAAAAGCACATCCCTCTGCACTTCTGCGTACAAAACAGGAGGAAAAGGGAAAAGCAGCTGAAGAGCTTGTTGAACCTGAAATCCCCGTGTTAAGTAAACCTGTCCCAAAGTTAGCCCCATCAGAAGAAAAGGCTGCACCAGAACCTGAGAAAATACTACTTCCAGGGGAAAAAAAAGCAGGGAAAGAGGGCCATTTGGAAGAAATAGAAGAGAAATCCTCAGCTGCAGAGGAGAAGCCTATCCTATTGCCAGAAGGGAAATCTATACTGCTGTACGGCGGGGCTGCCGCGGTCGCTATATTGGCTGTGGCAGTCGGAGTAGCGCTGGCGCTTAGGAAAAAGTAACAGAGCTCTCTTGAGGAGGAGGGAGGAGAGGAGAGAGCACATCCAGTTTTTGTAGTTGTGTTACCTAAAGGTTGAGCTGCCTGCTGTTGAATTGGACATTTGAGTAATTCAGTGGTGATGAGGTGAGGTTGTTCAATAAGCCTCCAGCTACGGACAATCATGTTTTTAGTAGAATCGGGGCGGGGACTGGTTTTCGTGATTAAAGTACGGGGGTATTTTTAAAAAAAAAAACAAAAAAAAATCTGCAAATTTAAGAACTTAAAGTGCAGGTGCTGAAGAAGGGGGTGCTCATACTCTAGGAACTGGAACAAAGAATCCCCAGGGGAAGGGGAGGGGAGAGCCAGCTGCTGCCAGCCCCTGGAGATTTTGGCTTCTCAGATTGACCGCTATTGCAGCTGTGCTGTCTTGTCACTTCCCGTTGCGCCCCCGAGCCCCTCCTAACAAACATTAGCCAACCTGAGTCCTGTAGCGAGAGGCTGGTGTCCCTTTTGTCTCAGCTTCCTCTCAGGTACAGCACTGCTCCTCATAACCTTCCAGGTTCCTCCTAAGCCCCAGTGGGACAGTGCTTATTCTTACCTCTTGGCTCACACTGGTTTTGGCCCCTAACGTTTACTGGAGCCCCATCCTGTGAAGATGCTGCCTCTCTATAGCTGTATTATCTCTGAGCATCCTGGTGTTGCTGGGGCAGAGGTGCTGCCCAGGAGGGTGGGAGGGACACTGCTGTTTGCTGGTTTGAGAATCCATTTGCTCTGCTCCTTCCCAGCCCACTTTACTGCAAATCCTTCAGTTACCAGAGGTACGAAATTAATGCTGACACGGTGCCCTTGGGTTCACTATTCTGATATTTGGGGTATATTCAGCAAAAATACAGCAAACCCGTGTGGAAGCAAGGCCAGTGCCTCAAGTGCAATTCAGATGTTAAACACTCTGCTGTCTTGTGTCACGCTGCAGTCTGCATTGTCTTTCCCAAGTTAAGCAGAGAGTGTATTTAGTCCTAACTTGGTCTTGCCTGTGACAGAATCCCAGATACATAAAGCAATGGATTCTAGTAACTGAGCAAAAGAGCATTAAACATCTCTATCTGCTTGTTCCTGACCTGGCCCGGAGTGCTGTTCAGTGCGATTTCTTTTGCGACTGTGAATCTGTAATTACCTAAACTTACAGGTTCACAAATTATGAGCAGTTTACTTTGGCAAAAAAAAGGAAATGCCCCTTCCTGCAGTCACAACACTTGAGGTGTGTGTGGAGAGAAGCCTTTCAAGTATTGCCCTACTCCTTAGTGGGATCCAGCTGCAAGTGTTCCTCTTTGAGCACATTTGTGTGTCTGTCCTTGTCCAGCTGCAGCTCCGTGGCAACACCTTGTGCTTCCCAGGCAGAACTGTGGATGCATCTCTGAGGGTTGGTGCTGGCACTGTGATATAGATCAGATGGAGGAAGGTGAAAGGGAATTTGGGATAATGTAAAAAACAAAACATGAGCTTATGGGGGAATCTTCGCAAAGCACAAAGACAAGGTACTTTTATTTCTAAATAACCATATCCAGAGTACATCTCCTGATGAGCCTGTTTCTTAAGGGATCTCAGAATGAAGAGATCTTAGCATATTCTCTATTTTAGGATATTCTTGCTGCATTTTCCTATCCCAGGATGCTGGAAAGTTAGTCAGAATGTGTCAGATTCTGAGGAATTATTTTTGTGTAAGCTTTTGTGAAATGGATTTTCTAGAAAACTTACTGGATTTTGAACTGTGTGTGTGTGAAGTTGACTATTAAGAGGAAGGATTGTGTGTATACTGCTGCTGTGGATTGAACTTGGGAGCTCTGGAGTTCTGGACTGTACTGTTGATCATTGATTGCTCTTCCATGTACAAAACACAGCAGGTTGGCCTTATCAGAAAAAAAACCCCAAATCTTTTATCACATTGCAAAATGGAATTGACTGGTTTTTTTGCCATTTTCTGGTGCCCTGCTGGTACTATTGCCGTGCTGTGTCCCCAGAAGGGGTCGCTGGGAACTCCTCATGCCACAGGGGCTCTCTGGTGTCTGCCTTCCCACCAGGGCAGTTCCCTCTCCTGGCCCCTTGCAGGAGCTTCCCCCACGTGGAGGAGAGGTCTCTCTGCTCCATCTGTCACGAACATGCAGGAGCAGCTTTGCTTCATTTCACATGTTGTGTTTATCAGGGACTGGTACAGCCTCTGAGGTGGCAAGGGCAGCTTTATTGCTTGGTCAGGTTGGGGCAGGGCTGCCCCTCTCCTGCTGCTTTCCTGATGGCTTTGGGTTCTTCTCTGGGCATGAACTGTTCTTAAGCCACATCCCCTCCTTCCTGAATGCAATGAACCTGCTGTGGTACAGCCCTACCTCTAGGCACACAGCAGGTTGTGTACCAATGGGGGAGGGTGGAGCTGGTGTTAATTCATCTTTGTGCATGTTTCAGTAGTAGTGTGGAGATGGGTAGAGGACAAAGAAGAATAAATCCAAGCTGGAAAGGGAAAAAGTTCAAAACTTTTGCCAGTTTGGGGCATGAAATAAAAAGCTTCCATGCACAACAGTGAGAAGGTGGCAGCAGTAGTAAGGCAAATAAATGACTGTGTTAGGCATTTTCGTGGTCAGGCAGAAGCCTTGAGTATCAGATGTGTTGCTACATTTCATGGAGCATCAGCTGCACCGTATGTTTTGGTTGCTTGGTCCTTTCTTTATAATGTTCTTTTCCTTCTGGGGTCTTTTAGATTTGGCAAGTCAGCGAGAATTTGAACTGACCACCATGTGTTCAGAGAATTTATTGTATGAGTCTGTTTCCTCTGGGAACACTCCTCTAGTTAAAAAGGTCAGCTGTGGGGTTGAATTCTGCAGAGTTTGGAGTCCTGTGGTCAGAGCTGGGACAGGCCTTGTGGAAGTCACCAAAGTGGGGGTAAGCTCAGATGGCAGTGTTCCTACAGACCTGAGTGACAGGCTGCTGTGTTAAGAGGTGTGAATTAGAAAATTGAAGTTTTCTTCCCCCTATCTGCAAATATATTACAGTAACCTTAAACTGCAGGGTCCAGTTACCCTGGAAGGTGTGATGCAGCCTCTCTTTAGTGGATCTCTCCTAGCTGGCAGAGGGAAGGCTGGAGCTGTATACTTGCAAAAGGGCATATAGAATTACTTTCACTTGTGTTGCTCATCCCCTTCCCAGAAGTGCCTCGATATCTGTCCTCTAGTGGCCTGTACTTTAACAAAATATCTACCTTAGACCCATTCTGTCTTCACTTTATCCTTAGCATAGCCTAAAGGTGAGATGCTAAAACAGCAGAGGGCTGGATCTGTGAAAAAAGTAGGAAATTCTTAAGGAACTGCAGTGGGCAGCATGCTCAATAAGGAGCTGTCAAGGGAAAGGCTTTCAGGGTAAGGTGCAACTTAAATTCAGCTGTGCTTAATTCTAAGCTATGCTTGGGCATTGTGGCTGGGAGCTGGACAAGGACTTTCTTCAGCTGGCACTGCAGGAACAAGAGGCTGAGAGGAGGACAGAATTCCTGTTGCCCAAGATCCGAAAATGCAGATGCAGGGCCGTGCCCCAGCCAGTTGCAGATCCTGTGTGCTGGGTGGAGCCTGGTGGGCTCCTGAGTCCCTTGAGCTGTGGGGCAAGTCAGCACTACAGGAATCCATCCTTGCTGTTTGTGAGGGCTTCATTTTTCACTCTGGCTGTGCTCAGGCAGCTGCAGCTCAAGTGCCAGGTGGAAGCTGCAGTGCTGAGTGCTCTTACACAGGACAAGTTTTGCTGCCAGAATCCCATTTCCTTCCTTCCCCCATAGCCCTGATCACAGCTAGGCTAAAACTTTGGACTGGATTTTTAAACTAATCAATGCTTTCTAATGGTCACAAATGAAAAGTTTAATTAATACTAAACAAGCAAGCTGCTGAAGTTGGTCTTCTTTCATTTTAATGATTGTAGTAGATAAAATAATCTGAGGTTATAAACCTTCCCTATATTTAATGTCAGTTTACAGGATTATGGCAGTACTGGCAAAGCCCTAGTAAAGTAGATGCTGCTGTTCTGGGAAAAAACTAGAAATGCTTCTGGCTTTGCAGTCACTCATTCACAAAGCCAGAGCAATTTCCTGTTACAGAGTGTCAGAGTGTAATTACTAGAATCTTTTGCTGTGAAATGGGAGAGTGGGGTGGAGAGGTGCACATGGCTGGCCCAGGTGTGATGCCTACAGGCATCAGAAAGCCCAAGGCTTCAGTAGAATGTCATGTTCTGGGCTCTGTTTGTGTCTGCTCATGGTGGAGCACACTGGGAGAAAGTGTTTCCCAGTGAAAAATTCCTGGTTAGTATCTTTATTGATGATCTGGATGAGGGGATCAAGTTTAACATTAGCAAATTTGCAGATGACACCAAGTTGGGTGCAAGTGTTTGTCTGCTGGAGGGTGGGAGAGCTCTGGGAGAGACCTGCACAGGCTGGGTCCATAAGCTGAGTTCAGTGATATGAGGGTCAACAAAACCAAGTGCCAGGTCCTACACTTGGGGCACAACCCCCTGCAGTGCTGCAGGCTGGGGACAGAGTGGCTGGACTGGCCAGGCAGGAAGGGACCTGGGGTTATGACTGACAGCAGCTGGACATGAGCCAGCAGTGTGCCCAGGTGGCCAAGAAGGCCAATGGCTCCTGGCCTGGATCAGGAGTAGTGTGGCCAGCAGGAGCAGGGCAGGGATTCTTCCCCTGTACTTGGCACTGGTGAGGCTGCACCTCGAGTGCTGTGCCCAGTCCTGGGTCCCTCAGTTCAGCAGGGATGTTGAGGGGCTGGAGCGAGTCCAGAGAACGGCAGCAAGGCTGGTGAGGGGTCTGGAACACAAGTCCTACAAGGAGCAGCTGAGGGAGCTGGGAGTGTTCAGCCTGGAGAGGAGGAGGCTCAGGGGAGACCTCGTCACTCCACAAGTACCTGAAAGGAGGGAGTAGCCAGGTGGGGGTCAGGCTCTTCTCCAAGGCAACAGCAACAGGACAGGATGACACAGCCTTAAGCTGTGCCAGGGGAGGTTTAGTTTGGACATTGGGAAAAAGTTCTTCACGGAAAGGGTGATTGGACATTGGAATGGCTGCAGGGAGCTGGTGGAGTCACTGTCCCTGGAGGTGACTGAAAAGGCTGGATGTGGCACTCAGTGCCATGGTCTGGTTGGCAAGGTGGTGTTTGGTCACAGATTGGACTCGTTCTCAAAGCTCTTTTCCAAACCTAGGTGATTCTGTGAAACATGGAGGAGGGAGGCACAATATCTGCTCTACCTAATGAGGGCAAAAGCTGTGGCTTGGACTACTTAATTTTAGCATGAGGAAGGTTGCAAGATTTGACTTAATGGATGTACCTGTGCTTAAGAGTGCAAGCTCTGTACTGCCATAACAAAATAGAAAGGAAAGGGGGGTGTTGATAAAATTTCAGCTAGCACTACTTGACTTGGGTAGAGCAACTTCTCAGGCCCAGAGGGAGCAGGGGCTGCAGGGCCGGGTCTAGGCAAGAGAATTCAGTTTGTGTCTGGTACAGTGAAGGTACCTGACCAGGACTTGGCTGGGGAATGACACCAGCTCAGAAGGGTCAGTGGTGTTAACTCCAGAGGCACCACAACACATCACTCAGCTCCACTTCCTTAAGGTAAATAACTTTATCACTTTTTTTTTTTCTACTTAGAGCTGATCTTCTCTCAGTCTCCTGGGTAGGCTGACTTGCTTCCTCCAAGCTAGAGGTCTGTGGTCATGCTGTAGAAGTGGGGGAACTCCTGCTGGCTTCCAGTGGAAGCTGCTTTTGATCTCCCTGCAGTATCTGCAGGGCAGGCAAGGGACACTGTCGATGTGGACACAACAAACTGCAGAGGATGCATCTTACTGCTATACCTTTAGGGGCTTTGTCCTCAGTTTTAACTTGCAGGATAAGCTTTTATTCAACTGTAAACCTAAAAACCCACTCAGACCAAAAGAATGCCACTTGATTTGTTAAGTAGCAAAGACTAATGGGACTCACTGAAGCTGCAGGTTAGAGGATCTCTTCAGCTAGGCTTCTGCTGGGTGTAAGCAAATAGTGACAGACTTGCAGGGATTTTGGATTCTGTTCTTAAGAGGCCTGCCTGGGGAAAGAGACCCTGACTGGTCCTCAGGTCACCCATTATCCCAGGAACTCGTCATACTGTTCCTTCCAGTGTGCAAGTGTAGCCCTTTTGGGGAAAACTGTCTAAAGCTTCTTGTGCCATTTGGTTAATAAAAGTGTTTCCACCTTGACAAGAAAGTTCTTTCCAGCTTCATTGTTCAATATGCAGTTCAAGTGAAGGGGTATGTACATTTTTTCCCTCTGCTAATGGGACACTGCTGTAAGACCATGCCCCCAGGTTGCACTTTAATAAATGGTACAGTTTTCAAAAACAATGTGTAGACTACTTCTGTGCTTCCACTCCCCCCCCGTTTTAGTGCAGGCACCAGAAGAAAAGGTGGTTTTACTTACAGGAAACTTGCTTATGCAAGGCACAGGGACAGGACCAGAGTGTCTCTACTGCTGGCAGCTGCATCAGAAGCCATGGTGAATTAGAAGAATGCCATGAGTATTTGCACAAAACATTTTCAGGTGGAGACTGAAAGTCTGCATGGCTGTAGTAGTCATCAGAAATGAAAATTTTATTTAAGTTAAAAAACCCTACAAAATATTTACATTCTTGGAAAAGTCCTGAGGCAGCTGGATCACAGGTGACACATTTGCCACCTTGTCTGATTGTGTATCAAACAACCTGAGTCAAGTTTGTTCAGCCTGAGATGTTACTACAATATATGCTACTTTTTCTTAAGCATATTCAGGTTGCATTCTCAAAAAACTTTCCCTGTGCCTACCCTGCCCTTTTCTTTACATTTTTTTCCTGTCAGTTTTATTTTTCAAGCAAACACAGGTGGATGGTGATTGATATTGAAGTACTCTCATGTCACCCTTCTCTGGGCACACTCCCCTCTATCCCTCAGGGCTCTGTTGCCTCTTGCTGCCAGCTTCTCATCAAGATAAACCTGATTCCCACCCACCCCCGCTGATGAACCACCCATTCCATAGCCTGAGGCCTTCCTGGGAACAACATTCAGCATGGCTCAGCTGCAGGAGCAGGGCTGGGAAGTGAATAACTAAAGCAAAATGCTACAGCTGCTTAGAAAAAACACAGAGGACAAGCCCTGGGCCCACTGAGCCTATGGAGGCACAAGGCAGGCTCTGCACAAAAGCTGCTGCTGCTAAATTAAAAAATAGTGTGAAAGGAGAGAGGCAAACACTACTCCCTACAGGTACTAGCAGAGCTGTCAGGCAGCTCACACTACTATTACTGCTGTGCTAGTCTACAAAAGCCTATCTATGAAGCTCTGCCATCTCTTTCACAGCTGTATTTCAGCAGTTAAGAGTAAATCAAGTAATCTTAGCAATCTTCATCCATAAAGTAAAGTCTTCAGTAATTCACATGCTCTACACAGGCCTGGAGAGCTCACTCACCCATCTGGAGGGAGAGAAACAGAAGGAGCATTATTAACAGCAGCAGGGTTCTTCTCCAGTGCCAAGCCCTGCCCAGGGCAGCTCCAGCGCCGCGAACCTCGTGTCAACACTGCCACCTGCCGTGCTCCTTGCCGTGCCAGCAGCGGGGACACGGCCCTGGGGACAGTGTGGCACAGCCCCGGGGCCCAGCTCCAGCCCTCTCCCTGCCCTGGGGCAGCAGCACGGGTCAGGCTCCCACAAGTGACTCATTCTGGCATAACTCAGCACGCTGGAGGACCAGGCTCCCACAAGTGACTCATTCTGGCATAACTCAGCATGCTGGAGCCAAATCGAGCAAGGGAAGGGCAGAGTTGAGGGACAGGAAGGGAAGGGCAGAGTTGAGGGACACGGCACAGTGACACCGTGCCCAGGGTGCTGGGTGAGGCAAAGTGACAGCGTGAGCCGGGCCCATCTGCAGGTTGCTGCCACCACTGTCCCTGGCAAGGCTGCAGTGCAGCAGTGTCCCACAGGCCTGCACAACTGTGTCACCTCTGCTTCACAGGGGGGCAGGATCACAGCCCTGCGTGCTCAAATCTCATTCTCAAGGACCACTGAGCCTTAACAGCAGTGTGTTTGTCCTCTCCCCTCCCCAGACTCCTTAGTTACTGGAGCTGGGGACTCTAGCCTGGCTTGCCTGCAAGCTGCACAGCCTCCCCATCTCTGCCCAAGTGCCAACAGAGAACAAGAACAGATTTGACTATTTCTCATGGCTAGTGTTAATTCTCAAGAGCAATTCCTTTCCCCTTCCAGTTCTCCCAAGCTCTAGGGAGCTGAGGAAGACAAGAGCAGAGAGCTCAGGGTCAAGACTGGGGAAATGCAGCCAGTAGAGCTCAGGTCAGGCTTTCCTTCCTTAAGAGAATGACTCATTAACCAGAATGTTATTCGTAGAGCTCCCTGAGGAGATTGCAGGGAGGAGAGGAGCAGCCACAGCTCTCTCTGCCCAACAGAACAAATGCTCTCTGTTCAGTGGCTGCTCTGAGAGGGGGGGCAAGCAGATGTGACGTGAACAACTCAAGCACACTCATTTCCAGAGCTCTGCAGGGACTGACATTGCCTTCTGGCCCAACCTCCAGAGCACTACAGGGAAACCAGCAGGCCACAGGCAGTTCAGAGCTAGGCCACCCCTCAGGGAATAACCCAGGACAGCTAAAAGGCTGGCTGTGACTCCCACAGAGCTGTTTGACAGCACTCACCATTTCAACAATGTAGTTGTGGAACTGCTGGTTCATGTAGTTCAGAGTGGTGTTGACGACACGGCGTAGGAGGGAGGGCACTGTATTCACAATTTTCTTAGTCAAGACCATTGCCAGCACCAGCATGGCCTTCTCCTGTTCCATGTCTGAGGGGATGGCTCGTATAAGCTCCCTCACTACCCTGGACATGTGCCGAGTTATCTCCTATGTGGAAGGAAAAAAAGGATCTCAGTGCAACAACTGTGGCAGAAAGGGTCTCAGCACAGCCTGCCAGGACTGCTAATAACTGATGTGCTTGTTGCAACACTCCAGGATGCTGCCCCCCTTCCTCCCAGCCATGGCAGCTAGCCTGTTACATAAAAAAACGCCCCCAAAAAACTATGGCCCTTGATCCACATGTAGATCTAATTCTTGGATAGCCTTCCTTTTCCTTTTTAACACAAGAGACCTCAAACTCTACTTCCCTTGCACAGCAGCAAGGCATGTTAGATGCTGGGCCAACTGCATCTAGGAAGAGGCCTAAATCCACTGCTACTCCCAACACTGCACCTATGAACACACAGCATCAGAAAAGGGTCTCATGCCTTGCTGTCTCTTCAGTGCTCAGCAACCAGCACAAGTTAAGCTCCTGTCACTAACCTGCTCAATTTTTACCCATATGATGGTCAGCAGACATACAAGACTTGGCACCAAAGTACGAAGATCTTAAGTACTAAAACTAAGCCTTAGCCAGACCATTCATTTTCCAAGATAAGCCATGGGGCCATCAAAAGAAGGCCAAAATGCCTCAAAGTCAGTCCTTTTCCACAACCACCATTTCCACCATCTGCAGAAAGGAGATGAGCCCAAGGAACCCAATTTACACATTAACTTCTGCCACAGAATCACCTCTAACAAATCTTTAAAGGTAAATGTTTGGGATTAATTTTCAGATGCCTTCAAAGTTACAGCAGGAAGGATGCAGAATATTTAAAAGGAGAACTGCTTATCAGGCTGCTTTTCACTCACCTCATTAGACAGATTCTCATTCCTAAAGTGCTGCACTAGGCCATTTACTACTCTTTCTTGGATTTCTTTATCAAACTGGTCTCCAATCTCAGCGAGCTGAGCAGCAATGATCCGGATAACCTCTTCATTTGTTGGAGCCAACCCTGCCAACACAAAGAGCAGAATTTAGTTTACAGGCTGTAGTCAGACCAGGTTCAGTACAGGTCACAGCATTTTGCTAATCTCCATGAGCAACCTCCTTCCCACCCCTGAGTGTACCCATGACAGGTCTAAGCATGATTTCTTTAAGTGCACCCACGTTGCTTACCAGAAATAATGGCAAACAGGGGTTTGTAGCTGTAGTTTAGATAAAGTGCAGCCACACCCTGCCCCAAAAAAAATCACTGCAGGGCATGTTGGAACATCTCCAACCAAAATTTGAACAGGACAGTTACTGCCAACATCCTGCCCACAGAGGGGAACTGAGAAGCTGTGCACAAACATTGAACATCGGTTTGCTGTGCATAACAGTGAACATTGGTTTGCTGTGCATAACATTACATAACTTTTCCAACCTAATGATTCTAGACTTTAAGTGACTTGTTGGGACTTGTCTCTTAAGCACCACCTAAAATATAGCACCTCATAGAATAGTTGGAGTTGGAAGGGACCTTGAAAGGCCATCTCATCCAAACCCCCTGCAATAAGCGGGGACATCTACAACAAGATTAGACTGCTCAAAGCCCCAGCCAAAGTGACCTTGAATGTTTCCAGGGCTGGGGCATCCATCACCTCTTTGGGCCACCTGTGCCAGTATTTTACCACCCTCATTGTAAAAATCTTCCTTACATCTAGTCTGAATCTGTTCTTTTTCAGCTGAGAACCTTACACCTTTTCCTACCTGCTTTTGGCATGAGACCTATGCAAATCTGTGTGAGAGGGCCATTTACTGTGGCAGTTCCTCCTCACCCTGCTTCAGCTGAGGTCAATGTGCCAGCTGACACACCCTGGGCAAGGGGCAGTAGCCACCCTGCAGATAGCTAGCAAAGCAGGAACAGTTTTCACCAGACTGGTAGGGCGGAAAGGGATTCACCCAGTACCAGAACTCGAGTTGTTCCAAGATCCTAGCTCAAGTATTGACACTGCCTGAGGAGCAGTGAGGCCTAACTTAACTGCTTAGTACCACACTCCTTGAGGGCAGCTATCACCAGTACCAGCTTTGTGCCGTTGTCTGATGTGCTGCAGACAAAACCCAGTGACAGGTGCTCTAGAAATCCATGGAGAGAGAAAGTGCTAAGCACCAGTTGTCTTAACCTAAGTGTTAAATTCCCGACCAACACCACCAACAGCCACACAGTGAAGTTTCTCAATAGAGAAAACATTACTCCTCTGAAACAGACAATAAATACAAACAAAGACAGGAAATGGGGAAAGAAAACCACCATGTTCAGAGAGACATGTGGGATGGAGAAAAGCCTGCTCACCTAGCTCACCATTCCGGAAGTGGCCACTCCGATTGCCATCGGTCTGAAGCTCATCGTCATCATTTCCTTGGTACAACATGATCTGCTGGCTTTGCAGGGAATGCAGCTGGTCTTTGAACTTACAGTCAGAGGATACCTCCAGGAAGGCGAACAGCAATGCATGCTCCATCTGAAAAGATCCATTAATCTGAAACATAAGGAGATCACTGTTAAGCCCATGCCTAGAAAATGTCCCCTTCAGAGCATCTAGGCATGCACTGTTTTCCAACCCTGAACACGTCTCTGTGGCCTCCTCTGGGCACCCTGAATAGCATCAGCCAGGGGTTCCACAAGGCCTCAGCAAATGCAGACTGACTCCTGGATGTGGACCCACACAGGACTGTCCCATGGGGAGTGACAGAAGGCTCTGCTCTTACAAACTGGTGTTGAAAACCCAGCTCACCTTCTCCTCACCTTTCCAGCTGTGGTAATGGCAGCAACCCCGATCCGAGTTCCTCTTTTGAAACAGGAGTGAGTTCAGCAAAACCCATCCATTTCCCTTACTCAGACACCTGTGTTTGGAAGGGTTTTACTCCTGTATTTGGGAACTGGGCCTTCTACTTGCTGTGCATAAAGAAGGCAGGAGCTCCCCACTTCTATGTAATCAGAGCAGAGCAGTAACAAGGTGGGAAATAGAGATAAGAGCATAAGGCTGCAAAAACCCCCAAGGTTCACATTTCTTCTCCCTCTTCAAAGGAACCTCAACCAGCTCCATAATAAACCTGTTTAGCTCCTCATAGAGACCCCAAGCAGCTCCTCACAAGAAAAGTGACATGAGATGGCAGATGAGTGCCACCCCCAGTAAATGGGCATGTGATGTCTCCATGACCACACAACCTGCAGCCTTCAAGGCAGCACAGTGCCCAAATTAATTAGCTTGAGGAGGTCCATGAGGCAGGCATACTGATGGGAGCAAGAGGTCTTACTGGAACACCAGGCCTCATAACCAACTAAGGCCTCCAGAAAACCAGGAGACTCTCCAAAAATTTTAGTTAAACAGGTAAGACAGTAGGATGTGGTATAAGCACAGAAATAAAGTAAGAAAGAAAATCCTGACTCTGGTATGCAGATGGTCTGCCTGTAAGGAAATACTTAGGCCTAATTTTATTTAGAGAGAAGAAAAACAGCTAGAGAAGAATGGTTTGTTACGTTGACAATATGCAACCAGGATGAACTTGGTAACTGAAAGGGAGTTTTGGAGAGTGGAACCTTGACATAACCACATCTGACTGAGCAGACAAAAGGAGGAACAAAGTCAACAACAGACAGGGTTCAGAAATGGAAACAAATGGAAAATAAAGGATATGATCAGTCAGAGATGAACAGAAGGCACACCTTCCATGATCTGAGCATGCATGTTTACAGACAGTGGTGCAGCTCACCTGGCACCCGAGCTCACTGGGGCACCAGTGGCAATCCCCTTCAACAACCTGCTGGACTGGTCATTGGGTTTAGCACTGATACTTTTTAAATCATATTGTGTTCAAAAGGCTTGTGGGAGGGCAGAGTAGGGGGTTAGAATTGTATCCTACCATCAGCTGGGCTGGGGGAGGATGACAGACATTTCAGTTACAGTTCAATGCGTAAGATTTAAGTGTGCTAAGTAACAGCATCATAATTGTGTTTAACATCACAAAAACTAATGCAATGCACTGATCACAGGGCTGTGCCCATTCCTTTATTAGTTTTAGCAGTTTGTAGCTTTGTCAATAAACATTGTAGTCTCTTACATAGCTACATCTCCAGCCTGCAGTCCCAAGAGGAAGTGCCACACTGAGAGCTGCAAGGAAGCAGCCTGAAACCTAACTGGTTCCATCCACTTCCCTGTATGCAGAGCAGTGCCAGGAACACTGCAGAAATTCTGGGAAATTCAAGGACAAGAGCCAACACTGTGACTTATCCCCTTCAAAGTATCTCAGAACAAGTGTACCAGAGAACCACTGCACACTGTGAACAGCTGACTTCAGACATATTTGACTCTAACCTGTTCCATAATGGATTCAGGGACAGAGCAGCTCGTGTCACCCTCTGCTTCAGATCAGAAATCCTCGTCCTGTGAAAGAGTAAGAAAGAAAAGTGTGAAAGGAAAAAAATTCCCATAAATCCACATCTTGCAGCTGTACTTATGTGTCTGGCCATGTGTCATAGTAAATGTCCCTTTTAGTGATGCATATCCCTATTTCTGGAGAGAGCTGCCCATCACACACCATCAGTCATGAAAAAGGGCTGAGGAAACTACAACTGTTTCAGTGAGAGGAGCCCCGTGAGTGAGAGGCACAAATCTCCTTCCTGCCATAGACATGTGCCAGACAGTGGAGTCACACAACCTACAAACAAGGCTTTAAAGCCAAGAGCTGCTGTTGAGCAAGGGAGGGACAACCCTCCATAGAGCCAGAGGCTGGAATGAAGAGCAGGGTGATCAGAGAGGAACTCCTGAGCACCTCTTGTGAGCAGGTGAGCTGACAGGTCTGCATGCACAGCAGAATATTCTGAAATGAAAAACCCAGCTGACATTGCAACATATCCACAGGGCCTTGAGGGAGCCTCTCCCCACCCTCCATGCAAGAGATCCACATGGATACTCAGGCTCATTTCAATGCTTCCCAACAAGTATCATGATGGGGAAGGTGCCAACAGAGGCTTCCAGTCACATGAGAGCAACTCTGCTAAGCCCCCAGGGAGGCTAGCTAGGAAGAAGGGAGAAAGCAGGACGGAGCCCAAGGGAAGAGGCACCCAGCAAGGAAGCACACAGGGCACAGGGGAGCCTCCCTTTCTTCCTCACAAAGGGGAGATGTAGGAGCACAGTGCTCCCTCCTCATCCTGCCAGGAGCAGCTGATGGCTGGGTCAGAACCTTGCATTTGGTGCACAACAGACACAACAGTCCCAGAGCTGCACACAAAAGTCTCTGGTTCAACTCTTGATGAGCAGGGCACTCCCTCCCTACCAAGCTTTCTTTACCCAGGGAACAACCTGATTGTTATGCAGGCACCTTCTAAACCAAAAATTGGCTGGAAGCACTAAGGAACCCAAACAAAAGGCCTGCTAGCCATCAAAGACCTGGGCCAGTGATAAATGACTATTTCACAACAATCCCTCACATCTGTGTTTTAAATAACTAAGTGTGCTGGTAGAAAAGAGGGAAGTGAAAACAGAAAGAAATTCAAACTCTGAAGCAAACCACAGTCATATTTCAAGAGATCATGAATCTCCCAACTTTTCAAAGGCTCTTTGAAGTCCAAGACCAAAACACAATCTGCAATATGTCTGAAACACACAGCAGCCCACAGGAAGCCTCTTAACCATGAGCTCTTCTTTTCATGGAATTATGTCAGACTAACAGCCACACACAGGCTTACCCCTTGCTGCTTTGCACTTTCCTCTGCTCCATTCAAATCCTTATTGCTGCTACTCACCTCAGCCCTAAGGAGTGTTCTGGCTGGGGAGAGTCCTCTGTCCTGTTCTTTGGGACCTGAAGGGGCTCTGAAACAGGTCAGAGTGACTTTTCTTCTGGGCTTGACTTTGCTGGAAGAGACACAGATGTTAATTCAGGTTTGAGAACTCGGAACAGAACACTGAGATTAAGTGGAAAATAGGGATTTAGAATTAAGTCTGTGGCAGGACTTTGGCTTTGTGCAAACTCCTCAGGAGTTGTCCACACAAGCAGTATTTCTGTAGGTTAGGTGAAGCCTCAGTTTGCACATGTTCTGGTTTCAGAGACAACATTTCTTTTCAATGCAATTTTCCCACTCTCTGCTTTAAATGAAGAAGCACAGACTGCTCCAGCCCAGCCAGGTGCCTGCTGCACCTGCAGATGTCAGTGGCTGTGCAGGGAGAAGAGACCTACAACACATGTGGGTTCTTCCCTTCCCTCAGAGATCAAATCAGCTCTGTGTAGATACAGACACTCCTCAGGCCAAGTCCACAAAACATTTTAAAAAGTCACCCACCATAGTTGCAAATAGCAATTTTGTCTACTCCTGCACATTAGCACAGATAAAACAAACACACAAACAGAACTGTGAAAAGTTCCACCACACTCCAAAGTACTAATGTCAAAAAATGAAGACCAGTGAGCCTGAACACAACTTCACAAACTGAATTTCCCAAACCAAAGATTGACCACCCATGTAGTGAATGACCCTGAAGGCAATACCTGCCCTCAGCTAAGACAGTTCTGCTTGGGTGGTCAAAAACACACCAAAGAGAAGAGGAAAAAGGATTTCTCTCCACCCCAAAATGGCTTCCTACTTCTACAATACAGGGCAAATTATTTTTTATTTTAGTTAACTAGTAATTACAGGAACCTCAAGTTTTACATAACTACTTTGAATTAATGCAAAGGGCTTCAATAGCCATGAAGTTCCTGCTGAGAAGTCAAATGCCTTAATAGAATCTCAAAAAAAAAAAAAAACCAAACCAAAAAAAGTCAAATGTAATCATACTGATACCACCCAAATTTTTTAATCGTTATGACTTTGGAATCCTGGTAGTTTTAGATTCGGATTGAGACTGTTTCTGGTTTCTCAAAAAAAAAAAACCAAAAAAAGTCAAATGTAATCATACTGATACCACCCAAATTTTTTAATCGTTATGACTTTGGAATCCTGGTAGTTTTAGATTCAGATTGAGACTGTTTCAGGTGGAGGGAAAAAGGTTACCTTATACTGGGTAAAAAGAATCTTTAGTTGGAGAAGGAGAAAAGACTGATAAAGGGTACAAACATCATCTGCACTCAGATTCAGAGTCAAACTAGATAATTTACTAAGGCTGCTTTAAGACTGCTCAAATCTTGCAATGAATTTTTACAGAATATGATATTTTAATTGAAACATCAACTAATTTTAATACATTTTTCATTTTTTACTTCAATTCACTCATTAGACAAATGAACTTTGTGAGAAGCTCATATTTCTTTGTGAGAAAGGAGCTGCTTCTGAGAAATCATTAAATGCCTTGAAGTGTTCAACACATAAAACTACAACCAGCTTTTTAGACTATAACCTGTTCTTTCTCTCTTTCTTAGAAAAAAAATGAAGGGGGTACTTTAACCACCAGTTTAAGACCCTTAAATCAGTTCTACAGAATCAGTGTAGGGCATGTTCATTCCAACTCAACATTGCATGGGACGCAGGACTGTAGGAGAGGCATATGGCAAGAAAACAATTACAGTTGGAGAAGCACATCCACCAGCAGCCTGTCAGTGTGGTAGGAAAGACCTCATTCCACCCACACACAGCAGTTTTCACAAGTGAATTCTGTGATTTTTCACAAGTGAACTCTGTGGATGCTTCCTCCAAGGCAATCACAGCTCTTTAGATGGGGCTGAGCACACCCTGAGGGATGGGACTTACTGCTCTCCAGCAACACAGCTCCTTCAGGTCTGGTGTCCCATCTTCTGTTTCTCCCTCTCATCCCCAAGTTACACTATCCTTTAAACCTCACAAGGAACTCACCAGAGGAGCTTTTCCCATCTGCAGTCCAGCAATGAGGGGTGGCATCACTAGAGGCAAGAGCAGGCAGGGCCAGAACCCTCCAGGCCTTAAGGAGAGATGGCACTGCAAGTTTGCAGGGTGGAAAAGAGGGAGAAGCAGGGACTGCAAGACAACTGGCAATCCATTCCTCTCTCCCACATCAAGCAGTGAGGGGTAATCCAAAGGAAAAACCTCATACACTCTGTAGCACCATGGTTACCTGCTGGGGGAACTCCCCACAGCTCTCAGGGCTGCCATAACAGCAGCAGGTCCCAGAATCCCTGCAGCAGTGCTAAGTCACCCTACAAATCAGTTTTCATCTCCACACTTGTGCTACATCTTCAAGACAGCTCAGAAAAGAAGCCACCCCACAAACAGTGCCTCTGCTTACCATCACCTCCCCTCAGATTCTTCACCTCTCCTCACAGCTCAGCCTGGGAGTTACTATTTCAGCTCCAGCAGATACTGTCTGGTCAGGAAAACACAGTTTTCAGCAGGGAAGGCACAGGCCTGTAAAAACGGACTCCTTTAATGCTGTGTCTGGATTATGTGTCAATGGACCTATTGTGTGAGCTGTCAAGATGTTTATGTCTCACGTTTGAGTTAGGAGCAATTAAAATCTCCAAAGCAGAAACCACAATAAAGCACCAGTCACTGCAAAGGCAAAACATTCCAATCTGAGCATTGCTTTCCCTGTGTGGCAGCTGAAAGGTAAGAACTTTGGGTGTGGCAGACAGGATGACATCATTATTGGAAGAAATAAAACAGTGACTATTTCTCCCTTCCAGGGCCTGGTGGCACTTACCTGTCCTGTGCTGAGCTACAGAGCAAGGGAAACCAAGGCAGGGAAACCAAGTATTTTACAGGCAGGGAAACCAAGTATTTGGTATGTCCTGACATTTTAAATCCATATATCAAACCATAACCACTCAATTTCACTGTCCTCATGAGAACTTGCCACAGGCACAACTACTTTACATATCCAGTCACTACTGGAAAATAAAGAAAGCGAAACAGCATCACAGACTTAGGAAGTTCCTTACTTGAGGATATTCTGAACTGTGCCACTGGTGTCTGTAGCACTTCAGGTAAGGAGAGTGTAAGCAAATACCACATCACAGAGCCCAAAGTCACCAAAAGCAGTGCTCCACTTCTAGCCCATAAACCCAACAGGAACTAAACAGCCCAGGGAAGGCATCTTGTTGGTGTGCCAAACCAACAGTGCTGAGTAAATAAGATGTTATCATTACCACAGGAAACCTGTCCCTACTGCTCCTTACTCTGCAAAGGATTTGCCAGCCTTTACCAGTGTTTAGAACACCCCAAGATCTTGCCTCATTTGAGACTCACCCCTAAAGCAGAATTTGCTTCTAGCCTCTGGAAAGAGAAGCAGCGTGGTGGGAGAACAGAGATGTTGCAATGTGTAAGCCAGGTGAAGGATGGGCTCAACAAGACCCTCTGGGCACGTATGGACACACATACAGAGCTGTGGAACTACAGGATGGTTTGGTACATCTGGTGAGCACCAAAGCTGTTGGCTTGGAGAGTGTCAGGACTTGCACTGCCACAGGGAACACTGCTTCCAAACTAAGGGTATTTTCCACCCGTTTGACTCTGAGGGAGGACACAACATCAAGAGCTCATTCTGGAAGTGGCAAAACTGACAAGCTGTGAGGAGCATTCTTGGAGACACCAGCAGCTCAGTGGCCCAGAGCAGGACACAACTCCTCCCCCAGTCACCTGCAGTTTATTTGGCTCTTGGGAGGAATGCCCTGTTAGTCAGAAATCATGAGACTAAAAATCCAACCAGGACAACCTCTGCCTGATACTCCTAAGTGGGACAACAGATTGCTTGAGATTTTCAGCTTTTGTTTCTCTTCCTTTCAGCTTCAAATTGCCTCCATCTTTAGGATGTAAATAATGCCAAAACCCAGCACCAACACAAAGCCATTTACTCCTCATACCCTTGATGCAAAACACGTTGAATACTTACTACTGCCTTAGCTGGGGCATTTTTACTTTTGCTTCTTTATGCTGCTTTAGTACCGAATTATCATCTCAGCCTGGACACCAAGCACTCTCAGCTGTGTATTTTGGCTTAGAAATACATTTCACTCATTGTTTAAAGGGGATTTAATCTTCCTCTTTCGAAGAAGAACTTTATTAGAGACAATTCTAAAAAGAAGCTCTCAGTAGGCTTTTTGGATAAAAATTTATTTAAGTTTCTGAAGGTCTTTTGCCTTTTCACAATGACATGAATTGCAGCAATCTTCCAGTTATCAGGGCAGTACTTTGACTTCTTAGGAAGAAAAACACCCAAATCCCTCATCAACCACCCTTCTCATTTGGCTCAAAAGCCTCTGGTGACCAACTCCCACACAGCACATGAATGAGTAAGAAGGAGCACTGCCATATTAATGATGCTTTTAAAAAAACAGATAGGCAGGAACTTTTAATCAGTGTGGTTTTGGTATTGGATCAGTGACAGAAGCAGCATGACAACATTTTATTCTTCAGCAGCCAGCCTACAGACACAGCTGAGCTTAAACTGAGTCAGCAGGAAGCCTGCAGCTGGAATTTGAATTCAGCTAACTACAGCTGGACCCAAACAGAATTTCCACATCTCCATGTTTTGGGCATAGCCAAGCCTAAGAGGCAAGGGCAGGACTTGGATCTTGGCTATCAGAGTGCAGGCAGTTTCTTGGATCTGGCACTGGGCTGAGTTTTCCCCTCTGCTGTTGAGCAAAAAAACTCCAGCCCAGTAAGCTCCTCCTGCACTTCACCTTCTCGGTAAGGTTAAGGAAATACTTCTGTCTTTCCTCAGGACCTGGCTGGAGGGAGCAGAGCAAACCCTGATGAAAAAGCACCATCACCACTATCACAAGACTGCTGGTCTTTACAGGGCTAGCTTCCTGTTCAAAACCCAACTATTTCAGCCCAGAGCTGCAACAGACTCCTGCTATAATGGCACAGTGCACGTGCAAGCAACTCTTATGTTTGCCTCTTAGAAATGATGGAAAAGCAGGAAGCACTGAGGAATCCCTGTTTTGACATCATCAAGGAAGGACAAACAGGCTGAGAGCAGGCAGTACTGGGACAAACTCCGGCCATCACTGGTGATGTGCAAGTGACGGTGTCCAACCAGAGAAATGCAAGATTTGTTTCTGGATTCAGAGCATGCCCCAGCTGGGCCACGGGCACTGCCCCCTTGCACTCTGGCAAAGCTGCTTTTACACTGGAGCAGTGACAAAGTGCCCAGCTCCTGCAGCAGACACAGCCTCAGCACTTGGCAACAGTGCTCTGAGAGTTGCAGGTGCCACTCAGACAGGCTCTGCCAGCCATAAGATCTCAGAAAGTGGGACTGGATACAAGAACTGCCGTGCCACCTACAGGACAAAAGAATGCTCCTGATTTTCTTTTTAATACGTGCACTACTGTTCAGTGCCAGCACAGACCAGCCATCAGTCAGAAAATCAGGAATGCCACGTCATTTTGGAACCTGGATGCATTGCACAGCTGATCCCAGCAGTGAAGAGGAATGTAAATCTGTCTTTCCTTTGCCTGACTGGCAAGTTAGATAAGCAAAGCAAGAAACTGGTCAGACAGCTTTATGGACACAGGTGGCCCCTAACAGTAGCACTCCCTCTGCCTTTCAGGCCATATGAGTAGGCAAGAACTGCCTTTCTAGACTGGTAAGCACCAGGGATATCTGCACTGCTTTCTGGAATAAACAGAACCTGTAAAGATGCTTCAGTGTGAAGTTTAAATACTGGACCAGAGTGGCCCATCAGAAATGAAACATCCAAAGAACATCACTTTACCCTGCTTAGGTAAAACAAGGGTGCTCATGCAACAGCCAGGATTGCACTCATGGAGCTGCTAAACTCAGTGCACTGGACAATTTACTGTCCAGGGAAATACTGTCCAGTGATTCAGTGCACTGGACAATTTACTGTCAAGGGAATTCTCACAGCTAGTATTCCCCAGAATTAATTCAGTGGAGCCTGCTCACCTTCTCAGGCTCTGAACATTCATCATAAAAAAATTCAAAGCATTTCTAGAGAAAGTGGTAAAAGACAAATCTTCACAGCTGCACACTCGTGCTGACAGCATCCACAACCCTGTGTCAATATTTGACATCTTTCCCAGAACATCAAAATGAATTTTCAACGGGCTCCCCTCCTCCTAAAAATCAAGTGTATCAGAGATGGAAATGTCTCTTATGTGCCTCAGTTTCATGAAACAACTCTGCACCAGCACAGACAGCCAGAGATGATCCCCAGAAGGAAAGTCTGACACAGATCCTTTGATTCCCTTCTCCCACTGAGCTCCACTGCAACCTCCATTCCCATCATGACAGTTAAACTGATGAAGCCAGTAGAAAAATATTTTTAAAATGTAATCATGATAATCTTGAAGGAATCTCTTATGACAGGAGCCCAGAAATCCTCAAGAACCTTAAAAAGAAAGTTGTGCATCACACCAGGCAGCCAAAAATAATAGTAACTCCAAGCAGCATTCATCACTGTGATCAAAGCTGTTTGACAGCAGCAGCTCATACACTGTGAGCACAAAAGAAAGCATCATCTCTTTTAAACACCTTTCACAATGATACAGAGCTAAGAAAACACTCCTTGTCAAAGAAACACTGCAGGAGCCATTTGGGAACTGTGACAGGAAAATTGCAAGTAGGTGCCTGCAGGAGTACACATTTCCTAGTGCCAGGCAAACAGGAGATGCCTCAGCACGTTGCTTCTTCCACTCAACACCTACAGGCTCTCTTAGCTGTAGGTCTACACACACAGTGAAAAAACATCTGTTCTTCTAGGAGAAAACACATGACAGTGCATGAAACAAAGCAAAACCATTTCACTTTCAGTTCCACCTTAGGAGGAATAGGTTGATGTTGAAAGACAGGAAGAGCTTACAAAGCCAAAATACAGCAACTGCTGATCTAAGGGGATTTGTTTCACGTGGCTGTCAATCCAAAGGTGTTACAGCAATTACACTAAACAACCAGAAGCTACACATACCAAGGAATATATGTGTCCTTTAAAGATGAAGGAAATAGCCCAAAATATTTGAGAGACCTGGGCATTAATAGCCCATTTTATAAACAGCAGTAAGAGCACTAGAAACTGGCCAGTGACAGCATTTTACCAGGAAATAGAGCAGGTTTGCAGACATTTAAACAAGAATCCAACATCCGCGTGTGCCATGACTGCACACACAGCCCAACTCCTCTGCTGATACTTCAGAGAAGCTGAATAAAAGCTCTGAGTTTAAAGGAAAGTGGGGAGCAAGCTACTGAGGAGTTTAAAGCCATAACAACACTGTCCTCTCACGGGAGAAAGAGCAGAATTCCCATAATGCATGAGGGGCTACAGCCCTTTCCTCGTGTTTGCCAGCAAGGGCAGTCCAGCCAAAGCCCACTCGTGCCAAGCAGTGCCATGGTGGTGCAGAGACAGGGAAAGCAGCAGACTGGATCAAGAGCAGAAGTCACCAAGTGCCCAAGGCAGTGCTAACAAGGCTCCCAGCCATGAGGCCACTCAAGGGGAGGGGGCTGAAGGATTCTTGGAGCAGCTGTTGCCAAGAATGATGTGAAAGTGACATCAACACAGCCCAGTGCTCTACACAGAGCACAGTGTAGAGCTTTGCTCCTGAAAGCACTCGGGAGGCAAGCCCTGCCATGACACCCAGGTGCAAGGAGGTGCCTAATCTACACCACTGGCAGCTCCAGAGAGTCCTGTTCTCTTCCCAGCATAGATGAGGTAACAGCAGGATGCAGGACATGGTTCACTACAGACACCTGGTACAAATCAAGGCAATCACAGAAGCTTAACAGATTGCTACCAAACCTAAAGAATGACATTAGACAATGGGTGACTCAACATTTCCTTCTATATTTTATCCGTCCTTTCCCTATATCCTTCTTCTCTTGTCTGGGTCAAAAAAATCAGACTTGTAAAATACGTGAGGAAGGGACCCTCCATGCACATACCATAATCATAACTGATAAGCTTTAGTTAAAGCTAAACTCAGCACCCTTCAACCTCTTCCAACACCAAGCAAAGCCATCCAAAACTAAAAGGGGCTCAGACTTCCAAGAACTTTGCATTTTTGGCTAAGCCACGAGCTCCACTCACTAATTAGAAATACTTTAACGTATTTGGCTTTGCACAGTACACAGATATGCAGGTAATTCCAGCCCCCAAAACTCTGTAATCTGACACAGACAAAAAGCCATAGCATGCCAAGAAAAAAAGGAGAAGGCAGCTCCTTGAAAAAAAAAAAAAAACACCCAAAATTGATAGTAAATTCTGCTCTTTCACTCATCCAGGAACTGCTAAGCAGAGAAAATGAAACCCGCCCATCTGCACACAATTCCCCTCAGCAGAGAAACCGCAGACCAGGCTGGCTCTTTCCTGCTGGGGAGTTCATACCCAGAGGCCAAAGGAGCTGCCTTATCAAGGAACCAACATCTCAAGGCTGCTCCTCCACAGTCACACCAGCACTCCTTGCACCAGGCACAAAACCTGTTCAGAGTTATTGGGCACCGTCCCTTCTCCCCCATCCAATGACTTCCAAGCACCAGGCTGCCCCAGGAAGGTCTCCACAGGTGACAGTCACTAGATTTATGTGTCTGCCTGCTTCCACTCTAAACATTTTCATTCTATTACAGAAAAAAAAAACAACCCTGTTTGATCTGTCAGCTCCTCAGACTCCTGCTGAGTGTGGATGACTCCTGTCATCCTGTTACAGGGGAAAAACACAATATAGGGAAACGTGGCATAAATGACCTCAGGTGAGAGTGTTCAGTGAATACATACACCCCCCATATAATTCCCTAATTATATATCACAGTTCTTACTGGTTTAGCATCTAACAGAAATAAAAAGCCACAATGAGCACCTTTGCAAGGCCCTCACATTACCCAGAGGTGTAGCCTCCTGGTTCTGGGTTCAGGAATGCCCAAATCCCAGGAGCACAGGCTCCAGGTTTGCACAGGCAGCCCTGGTGGAGTGTTCTACCCTGTTCTGCTGCCTGTGCACAGTGAGAAAATGAGCTGAACTCACAGCCTCAGCTGGTCTAATCTGGTTTAAAAAAACTGGGAGGGCAGGAACCCAACAAAACCACCTAACCAAAAATCAGTCACGTTTTTTCTTCTTAAATTCAGCAAATGTCACCAGATGCAAACAAGAAGGTGCTGACAAATCAGAAGGGGAGGTTTGTCACACCAGCCTTTCTTGGTACAGGGCAGTCTATCCACAGGTTTACAATCGCCTGTTACACTCTGCACATGCACAATGGAAGTGTTTCACCTCAGCAGGCCCCTAAGCCCTGCCAGTAACCTCTCCTGAAAGACAAAAGACCTAGAAAGGAAGACAAGCAAATGGGAAGAGACAGGCTGCAGAAATGCAACGGGTACTAGAATGCTACTTTTTGTACCATGCATTTCCCTGGTGTTTTTGTGTAACACCAGTGACACAGAAGAGTTCTCCAAAAATGGGTGTTGCAAAGTTATCCTAAAGACACTGAACAACACTAAAGTCATGTAAATAGATTGCAAAGGAGAGGAAAAAAACCCACACAGAAAACCCCTTCTTTTTAAATAACACCGTTTGAGATGTTATGCTTCCACAGGCAGGTGAAAACAGTTTCAGTCTGATTAGTGACAAGAAGTTATAACAGAACAAAAACCACTTTCCCCACAGGTGGACTTTTACAAAAAGTCCTTTACAAAAAAAAACAAATCAAAACAAAAACTTCAAAAACAATTTCCTGTCAGGGAACCACTTTGCTCTTTCCTCCACCAAAGACTTTAACCGTTTTGAATAGATAACAAGTATCCCATCACAAGATTGTGGCCCAGATACTCCAAGAGACATAAAGAAAAGTTTACCGTTTCTGACATAAGCATTGACTTCCTGAATGACTGAAGACTTTAGTGATTTAAATAACTCTTAGGCACTATGCCTTCTTTTTTGTTGTTGTTATTATTAAAGCTACAAAATATCCTTTAAAAGAAGAGAAGAACATCCCCCCTTCGCCAAACCCACCAGTTTCAGAACCAGAGTCACTCCAAGGTACAGAGACCATCACCACAACATGTAACTTACGGAAATACTCTTCTAAGGAAGGAGACTGCTCACTCCGTTTCCAGCCTTCACTCACCCTGAATCCAACACATCCGTGTGTCACGGGAAATGTGAGCGCTGCTCACGGGAAACAAAGGGCCAGCAAAGGCGCTCACCGCCTCAACAGGCAGCCGCAGACACCCACAGCTCTGGGGAAGGCAAGCAGCAGAGAGAAAAGCTCTGCTGAACAGCTGAGCTATTAATCGGTACATATCACCCGCTCTTCCTAAACACGTTAGGTTAGCGCTGTTATTAGAAATCCTTGCCTTGCCTTCTCGCTGGAGCTGCCACTCCCACATCCCTGTGCTGCTGCAAGGCGGAGAGGTCTCCGCCACAGATTAACTCTTTGCACTGCCCGGCCAATACCGCTCGTGTCCGACAACTCTCACCAGAAACTGAGGGCGAAATGCTGCACTTCACCACGCGGTCCAAAGGCAAGGATAACTTTATGTGGTTTTAGGAAATACCACCTGAGCGGGAGGGAGGCCGGCCCGCGACAGAAGCGGGGACGAGAGGAGGCGCGGAGCGGCCGGATCCCGCCGGGGGAAGCAGCAGAGGGGCCGGAGATGGCAGAGCGGGGAGCACTCCCAGCACGGGCGAGGAGGGTCGAGCGGGACAGAGGCAGAGACCGAGCAGGAAACAGAGCAAAGGAAGAAACAACCGCACCGCTGAAACGCAAGGCCGGATTCCGCGGGCAGAAAGGAGCCGGGAGATCGGCCGGGAGGCAGAGGAGCTTCCAGCAGCCAGAAGAAAAAGCAGAACGCGCACACAGACCCCCGCAGGGTCACTTCACCCCCAAGGCTTGGGGGGCTGGAGCTGCAGCCGGCACCTCCGGCCCTGGCGCTGATGCCCCGCGGCCCAGGAGCCAGCGGGCCCGACACTCGCCCCAACACCCGCCGCGGCCACCGGCGCTTCCCGGGCGGGGCCGCGCAGCACCGAGTCTCGGAGCGCGGCCGGAACGCCGCCCATGCACACCCCGCAAGCTTCCCGCCCGACGGCGGTGTCGCCGCCGAACCGCTCCCGCGGCTGGGCAGCCACATGCGACACTCACCAGGACCCGGACCGGGCTGTGGAGCTGAATGCGTTCCTCTGGTATTTGAGCGCCCGGCAGGCCGGCCCCGCCCCGCGGGAGGGCGGGAAGGCGCGGCACGCTCCCGGCCCAACGGCTGCGCGGCTGAGGGCGTGAGGGCCGGGCATTGCCCGGGAGCCGGGATCCGCCCGGCCGCGCTCCTCCTTCAGGAGTTCTGGTGGGTCCCGACCTGGTGCTGCTTGGCCAAAGGCTCCTCATACGCCGTCTACAGCCACTTCTCTCCCCGCCCTATAAATGCAGATTTTCGTTTAAGATAGTTTTATGGGCTTAAAATCACAGGACCAGATAGGTTGGAAAGACCTCTGAGATGGTCGGCTCCAACCTGTGTCCAAACACCACCTTGCCAACCAGACCATGGCACTGAGTGCCACATCCAGTCTTTCCTTAGACACCTCCAGGGACGGTGACTCCACCAGCTCCCTGGGCAGTCCCTTCCAATGTCCAATCACCTTCCTGTGAAGAAATTATTCCCAATGTGCAACCCGAACTTCCCCTGGTGGAGTTTAAAACTTTGTGCTCTCATTCTGTCACTTGCTGCCTGGGAGAAGAGGCCAGCCCCCACCTTGCCACAACATCCTTTCAAGCCTAGTAATACAGTCCTACTTCAACTAATTACTATTTAATACAGCCTTACACTTCAACATAGCTCTGTTTAGAGCAATGCTCAGCTGGCATTCAGTACAGGTGTCCTTCCTGACACATTTTCCTTCCTAACATGCCCAGTCACGGTGCCAGTGCCACGCTCAGGCTTTAGATGGCCCCACAGGATGTGCCAAGGGTGCCTGACCTTAGGGTGCTTTTTAAAGTCTGGCATTCTACAAAACAGACAGAGCCAATTCTGATTCGGGTTTGAGTCATGTTGGCTTCCCGCTGGGAATGGTGTTGGGGTAAAAAAATGATACGCAAATACGTAAATTTCAAGGAACTGAAGAAAAGTTTCTGCTTCCTCAAATAGTTTAGCCTTGTCCTGCAAAGTCAGCACTGCCCCAAACAGCACTGTCCCCCTCTCTCCCTTCTGTCCAAAGTGTGCTTGTTTCTTTGAGAAATCACTGTGGGGTTTTTTAATATCCTTTTATTTCTGGTATCTGAGTAATATGGATTATATATAGAACATGTGAACAACAAAAAAGAAATGTTATCTCTTGCTTACAAAAAGCCATGTGATTTCTGCACCTGAGACATGCAATGCAGAAAAGCACCACACACTCAGCCAGTTAGGAAATACTAGTTTATCCACTTTCCTGGTATCCACAGGCATTCACACTGTTCCCAAGGTGCCAAGGCAAAATAGCACCTTTTCCAGAGCTGGTTTCTGGAGCAGGTTTTTTTTTTATTATTCCTTATTTTGAGTGCCTGTAAAAAGATGCAGGCTAAGGAAGAAGGCAACTCTTCATCATATCCCTCAAGTAATTTCTATAAAATGAAGCCCCTTCTTCCCTGTGGCTCCAGGAGCACATGCAGCCACATGCCAGCACTGTTGCTTTCACCCACTACAGGGTCGTTTTTCTGGTAACTGCTCAATTGCTGCTGATGCTTAGGATTTAAAGCAGGAAGATACACTCAGAACCTGCTGGAATTCTTAAGAGATGTGTGGCCAGGTAGAATCCTTACAGGATTAGGTTTGCATTCTCCAATATGTGTGACTTAAAAATGCAGTTGCTGATGTAGACAGCAATTTCTAATTGCTGTCACAGCGCTGATGGTGAGGACTTTTCAAAAAAAACCTTTGAAAACATGAGGGAAGCCAGAATGGCAGGGGGTTGGAGGTATGACTTTCCCTTAGTTATTTTTCCCGACAAGTTACATTCATTGTCTTTAGCCAGGCCGAGTACAGCCAGGAGGGCTGCATAAGATAAAATATATCTGCTGCTGCCAGAAAGAGGCTCTGCACGCTTCTTAATGAACCCACTGACAACCTTCCTCCTGTGCTCCCCAGAGCCGAGGGAACATTCACCCTCCCACCTCGGCAACTTCCGTGCTGTTCCTCACCTCTGCACGAAGGGGTTGTGGTTCTGCGCCAAGGGGAACGCGCACGGTGGGCGAGGCAGCTTCGTGGGCATGGAATGCCTCCTGTGGAAAGGGTCAGAGGCTTCTGAAGGCTACTTTCATTATCAAGGGAGAAGGAAAGCAGCAGCTGCCACCAGGCTGAGCTCCTGGGGTGGGGTGTACTTGTTAGAGGGTCTTTCACTGGTGCAATTTCACAGCTAATCTGTGCAGGAGGACTCGAAGGGCCGGCATAGGTTTTGCCCAAGCCAGCAACAGATAAAGCTCTTCCTAGACCCGTTGTTCCATCCACAGTTCGTTCCTAATTTGGATTGAGGACTAACAAATATGCAATGTAATTTAAAGCCATGATGGAAGACTATGGATGCGAACCAGATGCTCAGGTATCCCAGAGTCCAGCAGTCACTTTCCAGATATTCCATTTTTCTTCTGGCATCAAGTGAGAAATCCTTTAGATTTCTAAGGACAGGAAATCCTGTCCTTTAGACAGCAGAAACATCCCCCATCCCTGGCGAACCACAGCTTTCTCCTACTACTATTTTTATTCCCACTACTATGCGGAAGAAAGACACCAAAAGAACAGGAAGAATTGTAAGGTTTGAAAGGTACTCAACGAGCTGCTGCCCTGCTGAGCTGCACAAATGAGCTGTCATTCCTGCCACCTGCAGCACAGCCTGCTCGCCCAGCCTCCAGGCAGCCTACAGGCAAGGGGAAGTCCAAGGCAAGGCGTGTCATCCCTCCTGCTGCAGTAATAGGTTTCCTTTTATCACACCACCATAGGAAGACCAGGGTTTATCCTTTGTTTTTGAAAATGGTTGAGTGGGCAAGAAAATAAAACACATTGTTTGGGAATTCCCCGGCTGGGACTTCCCCCACCATCCTGTGTAAAACCTCTGCTTCTTAAAAAAAAGAAAAAAAAGAAAAAAAAAAAAAAAAAAAAAAAAAAGTAAGCACAGAGGCATTAATTAATGTATTCTCCCCATATTTTACTGAATGCTGCTAGACCAGCATCAGATGTTCAGGCTAGTACTGCAGGCTGAGGAAGTGAGCTTCAGCTACAAAAATGAAATCCTAGTTTCTACAACCCAATTTATATTACCTTCATCCCTTCTTGGCTATTTATAGTAACTTCACTGAGAATCTGAAGAAACAATGTAGAATATGCATGGGTACTGGAGGTGTTTGTTGATTTCTTTGCATCAGATAATTCAGAGTGGCTGACAGTGACTCAGCAAAAGAGTAATTGAAGCCAGGCACTTTTAACACCCACATTTATCTCTAGATCACCTCCTCTCAGGTTCTCATCAATCATCAACCAAGGAAGTGACATCAAAGGAAAGAAACCATAGCGCCACCAGCAAAAAAGAAAAAATAATTAATGACTTTATTTTTTTTTTTTTTTAGTTCAGTTGGCCATCTGAGGTGCTAAAATCTCAACACCAATGAAGCAAGTGTGCATAAAAACAAACAATAAAACACAACCAAATAGAAGAAAACAGGCTGGAACAGAGTTGGTTTTGTACAGGTAGGGTATTCGCTTTTCTGTTAACGCTCCATACATGCCAACCGTAAAAGCCTTGAACAATCTGAATATCAGAGTTCACGTTCATACAAAAGGGCAGATGCCAAAGCAACTCCCTTTGCCTGGATTAGACTTCACACACACACGCATGCACCCACAGATACAGAGTATTTAAATTACTGCAATGCCATCAGAACATGGCATCCTCCCCTTCACACCTGCTTTCAGTGACATCCTCGTCTGTCTGCTACCCTGCCTAGTACCTGCCAGGCAGGCACGTACAGGCAGGGTAGCAGGCTTGGACAATCCAAAAGCAGGAACTTTTGGAAAGCTTCCCATCTCTGTTACTTTGCAAAGGTCAACAGCCAGCAATCTTTCTCTGTGAACTATATACAAGCTGGTTTTTAGTATGCTTTAGAGCTCTCTTGCAGACAGTGACAACTGAAATTCCCATTGCAGCTTTTCAGTTTGCACATGGGAGATTTTACAACGCAACGCCTCTCTCAATCCACCGGTGTGTGGTGTAAACACTTAATGGAAAACTCATCTTAGAAGAATGTTAACCAAACAAGGTGTAGCTGCTCACAAAAGGGAACTGCCGGCTGCTCTAGATCATGCTGTCTAGGCCACTTAGAATACTTCATCACGTTCAGGATTAGGATGTATAAAAATATTAAAACCCACCAGAGTGCACACAAATGTGGTGACTAGCTCTACGCAAGCACCGTGTTCTAACAGAGGCCTAGGCATTGCACAAAACTCAGATTCTTGACCATGGGGGTAGCCCAAGGATCCACTGGTGCCTTTACATACAAACAAATATTTACAGAAAATGCAGAGACAGAGAGAGAAGGACAGACTTTTAAAACTTGCAGTTTGCTCTAAAATATGTTCAGCAATGCAGTTTATAACATGCCCTAGTGAGACCAGGGAGTACTGGTTAACTGAAAGAAGGAATATGTCTGAAAGTTGGAGCTGAAATGTCTCATCACCTCCCCACACATTAGTTCTCTGAAGTTCAGAATTTTACAGCCAGTTGTGACTTTTAATGAGAATATGGTTAAAAGGAACAGAACAGTTAAAAAAAAATGGTACTGTGAAAACAGCAGATTAGTTGTTCTGGCAGTCCTCACTCCCCCATCTCCATTTACCTCCTGGGCGTTTCCTTCCAGGAGCTGGTGCTCCCCTCCCTTCCCCATAGGGGGCTGAAGGGCTTGCCCCATCCTCAGTGTGCCCATTTCAGAACCAACACGGCTCAGGTTCAAGCTTGGCTCTCTTCCCACCTGCTGCTGGGATGAAGCAGGGCCAGCCCTGGGTCAGGACCGTGTCACCTGGGGACAGCCACCCTTGCGTGCCCAGGTCCCCTGGGTCTCCTCAGAGGTGAAATGGACGCACGTCATTGAATGCACGTGGCTGAGTGTGCGCTGCGGGCAGCGCAAAGAGCTAGAACATCCTGCTCGGATTCGGATACAAATAAGGAATCTTGTGCTCACAAGAACCTTCTTCAGCTTTAAAAATACAAAATTTGAATTAAAAATATTCAGAGAGTAAAAAAACCCACTATCTGATATGCAAGTCATATTCTTAAAGTGCAACTGAACAGCAAATAACAAGTTGTGCCTTTTACAACCATTTTGATATAAAAAGGCCTTTTAACATTCCCTTTTGTGTATTTTTGATCAATTTGTCTGTGCGATGTTAGCTCTTTGTTTTCATTCTCACTGCTGGAGGCCTTCAGCACAACCCAAAGAGTTTAGGGTTAGAATATGTGGGTTTTCTGTGCAATAAGGTATTACACCCTGAAGTGATCTCACTCTTCAGCATTGCAAAGATCCGGCCAATGTCCCTCAGCGTGAAAGGGAAAAAAAACCATCTGCTGTTTCTTCTTCAGGACTCTTTCCTGTTCTACAGCTCACATTCAATGACCTTTTGTTACAAGTTCCATGTGGTCCATATACCCAGTGCACTATAAAATGGACTGAGGCCAATTCTTCGCACAAGACAATTTACAGTAAACTTTCTATCTTTCTTCTCTCTTCCTGCACTCCAGCTTCCAGTGGCCCCTCAAATGCAGACTGTGTAAACTACCATTGCCAGTTTGACTCGGGCAGCAGGCCCTGCACCAGCAAACAGGAGGGAATTCTGTTTGTCAGACATCCTGCTGGTAAAGCCAACACTCTGGGATAGTGGAGTGGCAGGTGCCACTTGCTAAACATGCACAGTTATGAAGTAGCACTGCAGCTGCCTGTCTGTCTGCTTGATTTCACGAGTATCTGGATTTAATTTGTAATGCCTTAGGTGGAATAAAGGGAGAACACTTTGGGTGGAAAACATGGGTTTCCACAGTTAGCAATCAACACTGCTCAGAGTCCCCATGGACACTCCTACCCATTCTCCCTCAGCCTGGGGCGTTCTCCCAAGTCAGAGGTGAATTCAAATCATAGACCTTGGCTTATAGGAGACCCCTCTGAAGGAGGTAGAGAGCGAACAGCAAGAAACCATGCAAACTTCTGTGCCAGGGCAAAAGACTGAAGGATGTTCAGCCCTGCTGGGGTGCCTCGCACCGGCAGTGTCAATCCAAGCTGGAAGAGTCAGCAGGCTGTACAAATGTGCTTGGGAATGGGACACGTTCTCAGAGACGTCAGAAAGCAGCCTTGGTACTTCTTGAACAGGAAAAGAACACAGTCAGCATCCCAAGGGGGAAACCCTCTGGACACATCATGTGAAGGATGGGACACATCTCCAGTGCACGGTGCTGTTTCAGCTCTGCAGGATAGGTTAAGGACAGGTTTGCCCAGGGAGTCTGTCCCCTAGGGCGTGGGGCTGAGCTGCTTGGAGCACATCCTGCTCATCGGTTATTGTGTGGTTACAGTCAGGACCCTCCTGGCTGAAAAGCAGCAGATTCACTAACTGGGCCAAAAGGAGCTTCTTCCAATAGATGCAGCAGGAAATGTGCTGGTTTTGTTTCATGGAAATCCCTTGAACTGTATCAGGACTGTGAGGATCCCCTCTTTCAGTGAGGAAGAGACATATGGGATATTTCTACCTCACAGTTTTGGCTTTCTTGTTATAAAAATGTAAAATTTAAATAAATATAGGTTTGTTAGTCCAAAAGAGAGAATGTGGGATGTGGAAGAAAAGGATGCTAAGAACACAAATAGATTCTTAAACTCCATGAGTGCACAGGATTTTTTCATAGAGGAAAACTCCTTGGGCAGGATGCATCCATGGGTACATAAAGGCTGCCCTTGCTGTGAAGCAGGGACCAATCCGCAGTAATGTCTTTCTCTAACAGAGTTAAAACACTCCCTCCACAATCAAATATGTGTAACAATCAAATTATTATTAAGTACACTAATAAATAGCCACAGGTAACAACGTCCAGTAATTTTGAAGTGGAAGTTGCAGGATGCAGCAGGCACACACACCCATCACTCGTCCATTTTTTTCCTAAAAGATACAAAAATGAATCTTCTTTCAAGTATTAAAAAAATAAGTTAATTGACATAAAAGGGTCAAAGTGACTAAGGGCCCAGGCAGGTCTTAAGCTTTGTTTCCAATGTGCAAAAACAAAATACAGAGGAGAAAAAAAATAAAAACACTGAAAAGTCTTAATGGTGGTTCAGTCACTTAAGGGCTTCTCCCTTTTAGGGGGCCTAATAACCAGGGAATGCTGCCTGGGAACACCCCCACCCCAGCACACACTTACCACTGTCCCACAGCAGTATTTTCCAGTGTCAAAACAGTCACAATAAAAACAGAACAAGGAAGCCCACCAGCCTCTGAGCTGTGGCCATGAAGACTAAGGCCAGCAGTAGCTGCCTCTCCAGTGTGTAGCAAAGCAGATGGGCATCTTCCCTCTCTCTTCTGCTCCCCTTGTTCCCCACAAGAAGATTAGGAGGCTAAGGTAGGGAAAGAGTCCACTGATGCCCACTTCTCTCCAAAAACCAAGAGGCAGAGAGTTCCATCACACATAGCAGTATCTTCTCTGTCTTGTATTTCTTCATATCCATGCATAAGGATCAACTGCAGGTTTCTTTGGTGGGGAGGAAGACTAAAGCAAAGAAGGTGTTGCCCTGGGCTTTTGGAGCTCTCTTGGACAGCTGACTCCACTGCTACAGGCTGCTGTGGTTTTTCAGGAAAGTTTGCCACTTCCCTCCCTTTTATTAGAACTGGTGTAGTAAAAATGGGAAAGGAATGGACTGCCTTAAATCCAATGTAGTTAAGGGTACTTCTTCCCTTAACCTCCTTCCCCACACATGGATTATTCCCCCCTCCCTCCTACCAAACACAAAATACGGTCCATCGTACAGGACCTCAAGGAGACTCCACAGTCTCAACTTATTTCTTCAACTTGGCTTGCAGACATGTAAAACTTAAGCTTCTGGAACCAACACACTTATCAAAAGGCTTCTGAGTGCTTCAAACCAAATCCCTGCATGCTGTTGGACCCTTCAGAGGTTTCCCCTTCAACATCTTCCTATCCATGTAATTCTGGCAAACTCAGGGTAGGCCAACTGGACAACACAGACCAGCAGAGGTAAATGTGTTAAGCTCAGGACCAGTTCAAGCTAAAACCTTTGGAAAGCATGACTGCCTCCAGGTCCTTGTCTTCTTCTTTTTCTCGAAGCCGCTGCTCCTCAAGGAGAGCCACAAGGGAATCTCTCTGCTCCACTACTTCAAGCATTTCATTCAGGATCCTCTTCTCCTCAGAGAGCTCCTCATCTGTCTTCAGATGATCTACAGAGATATCAAGAACTATCAGCATACACGAGGCTAGAAATACACACCATCCATGAAATCCATGAAATATTCCCTTTTGCTCTCACCTTCTACTGCCATCCTCTCACGGAGTTCCTGCTGCAGTCGACTCTGCCTGTCTTCCAGTTCTAGCTCCCGAGCACTAAGAGGAAAAGAGCAGAAATCCAAGTTCCAGATGTAATAAAATACTGCAAACATTGCTTCATATTCATTCTCAGTTTCTGTTCCCTCTCTAGATATCTGCTGTGCATTTTACCAATCTTTGGAACAACTCTTCAATAACTTAAGATATATAACTGTATTTTTAAAAGATTTAATTGCACTTTTAGCATTTTAGGTTCTTTGCCTTCAGCTAGAAAGTGCAATGCCAAAAGTGGAGCAAACTAAATATAGAGCAGAGTCAAAGAGCAAATAAATCTGCAATGCCTCTAGGTATCCCTGCTACTTCCCACTCAAAAACCAAAGTTAATTATTAACAAATTACTCATTACTTAAGGACAATATCAGGCCATTGCAAACACCACCTTAGGACTTTTCTGCCACTAAGGCCATCAGCTTCCACATTGCTGAGGAGAGTTGACACACTCAGAAATTAATTTCAGTGAATTTGCACAGAAATTCACTGAAACAGAATTTGGGGGAAACAGAAAAATCTCCCCAATTTCATTAAGAGGAAAACACCTTTACCATCTGAGCCTACATGAGAGGCACAGGAAAGGAGTGCCACATGGCAAACGTGACTGAATTAAATGCTTTTGGCTGTGCTTAGAAGACAACTTTACCAAAACCAGAAGGAGTCCCACGTTATTTCTGCATAGCTCAAAACCACTTGCACAAACAGGATGTGTTTGATACAGAACAGCATGAGAAGGGCTCACATACCTGTACTTCTGCATGTGCACAAATAATTGGAACTTTCATCCCTTACCAATATTATTCTTTCTTCTACCACTCCTCTAAAATGTACTTGGGATTCCTATCTCAGCCTAAGAGGCTGCTGACCTCCTGGCTTTACAGGGAAGTCAATACTAACATATTTTCCACTTCTATTTATGACAAAATCCCCATTTTTTCCACATTCACTCACAATATCATCAGTTCAGACTCGTAGCGAACCAAGGCATTCTTCTCCTGCACCAGCTTGAACCACTCCTGCATCAGCTTGGGGTCATCCTTCTTACCCATGCCTGCCAAGAAAGAAAGCTGGTAAATTTTCAGGTAATGCCCTGCAATTCTTACAAGCCCAAACTGCAAAAACAACAATGGGGCAAAATGTGCAAAGAAAGCCGAGCAAGATGCTGCCAGAGCACTCCCAAGCCGGGTCCGTTCAGTTTGCCTACAGCACTCAGTTGAGTGGAAGTCACCTCCAAAAGGATTCTCTTCTCTTTGGAGCCTACTTTTTTTTTTTGTTTCTGATATTCTTGTGATTACTTCTTTCTTCCTCACTCTTACTGCAGAAAGCCCCAACTTCTGTGAGTATTTAACTTTTCCTTTCATTAGAAGAATTTTATAGATGCTCAAGCCAGCTACTTAAACATATGCTCATCAGAAAAGATTCAATTGCCACTCCATGTGTTTTACCTTTGTTTTCTTCAATTGCATGTCCTCAAGTTTTTCTTTTACTAGCCAAAAGTAACATCTTGTCTCTTCTTTTTTCAACAGTTAAGTAAATCTTTTCTGACTGTTCCTCCTAGCCACACATATCTATTAATCTTGAAGATTCCCCTGCACAGTGAACACAGAAACTAACTCTACTGTACTGCATACCAGCACTAGAAAGAAAAGGAACCCCCAGATACAATTGCTAATATGAAAGAAGAATAAAGAAACCTTGGGCCTTGATCACCCAGTACAGAACTCTTTGCTGGTCCTTTTGTTTTAGAGTGAACTCCTAAACTAAGTCAATAGTCCACTGATGAGTCTTGTGTCTGTCAGGAGTCATGTGGAATAAATGCAGAATGCTGTTCCCAAAGCCTTCTGTTGATATTTAGCAAACACAAGAACTTATCAAGGAGGCTCCTCCTGGCAAGCTCTTGGTCTGGGCCACTTATTCCACATTGAACCACCTGCATCTGAATGCTGTGATTTACATCAGACCCCATCAAGGCCAGTGGCAACATTCCTGCCTGTGTGGCAGTAGAAGCAGGAGCATGGCCTCAAATCAAGCTCAACAGCACTTTTGGATTGCTGTATCTCACCAGCTTGCACTGCACATGACCTAGGCATCCCAAAGTAACTAACATCCCTGTCTCTGCTTGTTATTGTGGATATGTACTCTCTACATCAAGAACAAAAGCTCTCCAACAGTCCATCTAATGCTAAATTAATCAAAGAGCAAGCTTACTATTCAAACTCTACGACACAGACACAGCACAAATACCACATTAATGGCTACTTAATTCAGACCCATACCACATTAATGGCTACTTAATTCAGACCCGTGCCTTGCCTCATCCTCAGTATGTCACAGAAGCGCTGTCCTGCAGTTACACAAGGGAGAGCCTACAACTCCTAGTAAGCTGCAGCTTGGGCTGGCTTTCACCTGCCTTTGGAAATGTGTCATTCCAGCCCCTCAGGGAATATCAGGCTGGGTTGTACCACCCTAAGAGCCCCTGGCTCCGAGGCCTTTATGCCAGTGTGTTGCTCAGTTCCAAGCATTCCTTTCTGAGCATCTCTGCACAATATGCCCATGAGGCGAGAGGAGAGGGAGACTGTACATGCAGATGTCCAGTGCTGTGGCGCCATGAAAACACTGGGAAGTCTCCCCTTCCTTTCCGATGCCAGGATGTATAGAAAACAAATGCCTCTAAGAAAAAGCCAAAAACACAATGCTACTGACCTATGAAATACGTAAGTATTTTTAAACAGCCAATGAGTAGAGGAATAATGGGAGGACTGGAAAGGGAGCACTGACAACTGATGTGAGGGAGCACTATGGAAAGCAGATAAGTGGTTAGCAAAATTACACCATGAACACACATAAAACAACCCCTTCCCCATGCCTTGGCAACGGAAACTCTACAGCAAACTCCATTTGGGATAGTTAAAGAATGCACTCGGCAAGACAGATGAGGGAAAACTAGTCTAACTTAAGGTCTGTTGGTTTTTAAAGTTCACAGATGTTTTTCAAATCAGTCCTTATAAAGACACAGTATTCCTTTAATCCCTATATGCTAATTAAAAGGCTGTATTTAAGGAAACAGATTGTCATCCCTTACCCCACCTTCCAAACGTCTTTCAGGAGGAATAGAGTAATTGAAGCCACCAAATGAAAATAGAAACTTTTGAGTGTGACACTTCTGGTCCCAGAGCTGCTGCCCATTGTCCCTCCCAGTCACTGCACCTTCTCTTGCACAGCTGGGATGAGCAAAAGGGATACTGTACCTTTAACAGCTTGCCACAGGCTCAGAGAAGCTGGTTACCAGGTAGCTACAGACAAGGTTGGTTTGGGGACACAGCAAGAAAAGGGCTGGGGGCCTTGTGGTCACTAGCTGACTAGTGCTGCTATGACAACCCAGCTGTGGGCAGGGAGGACAGGGGTGTGTGAGGTTACGTTACCTTCATGGGCACAGCAAGGGCAGAAGGAGAGAGGTCTACGACGTGGTGTCCCGGCATTGGGCTCAACTTCAATAGGACCAAACGAGGAAGAGGAAGAGGCAGGAGAGGAAGAGGAAGTTGGAAGTGGAACGGAAGAGGAGGAAAGGGGTGAAATAAAAGACAAGCAAAGGACAAAAAGCATAAGAGTGAGAAAGAAAGGAAACACAAGAAGAAAAAGAAAAGAAAAAATACAAGAAATGGAGAAGCAGAAACAAGGGATACAGTCTACAGATGAATAATGTCCCTAGTAAGCACAGATAACAGGTAAGAGGTAGACTGAGGTACTGGTGAACTCTTACTGAGCTGTACAAATACCAGGCAGGAGGTTACTGTTA
>VYZP01013058.1:1126-21090 GCA_013400635.1 Hypocryptadius cinnamomeus
TAAGTTCACTTTCTTCCCTATCTCCCATTGCTTTAGATTTCTAGACAATGGGGAAAAAAAATTGTAGTAAAGTGATTCAAGTCCTCTATGTAGTTGCATTCTGTATCCCCAAAGCTTGTTGCATATGTTGATATATTTCCAATTGGGACAGAGACACTGGCCTTAAAGTTTATTCCTATAGGAAGTAAATTCTATAAATTAAAATAAAGGTATTTGTTCTGTGCATGTCTTCTTCAAAGAGCAATGGAAATACATTTCTCCAAGTTTTTCTAGTTTTCTGAAAGCAACTGTAAGCAAATAAGTTACTAATGTTATTTTTAATAACAGATATCTTTAGAGTAGGTACATCTGGATGAAATAGCAGTCTTGATGTTTAAACCCATTATCCCTTGACACCCTTTAAAATTTTTTTTTTGTGGATAGTGCTCATAGCTTTGTGGGTAGAGGGAGGCATGAAAGGGAGATGTAAAGATCTCCAGGTTCAGTTTCTTGCCTCTTCTGGAACCGAGTCATGTAATTCTTTCCATGAAGCTATCAAATTCCATCTTCTAACTGCTTAGCTTCCTTGTCAAGATCTATATTCTTCTATTTCTAGTTTTGAGCCTGACTTTTTTCATGCCTATCCTCTAGCTTAAATAGACCTCTGTCCTGTCTGTAATTTACCATGTAAAGTAACAAAAAGGTTCATATCCCATAATTTCATTGATCTAAAATAAAATACAGTCTTTTGTTCTTCCCTTATTGAAGTTGCTGTTCTTCCAAGTTGGTAAGATTTATGAAGGGTCCAACACTGGTCAGGTGCTTCTTCCTTGTTAGCCCAGTAACAATGCCTCTCATTACCTATTTTAGGGAGCAAAAATCAGTAAAAGAAATCCAGCTTTAGAAGTTTTAGAGCCATGTGAAATGCTGTGAAGGGCATTAGATCAGTACTCTGAAAGAAAGAAAAGAACTAACACAACAAAACCCCCTAGTATTCCTCTGATCCCTATCCCCCAGATTCCCCTGGGCAGTTTAATGGACTATTATTCTGAAATTTATTGTTTTGTATAATTAATCTTAGCAGGGCACTAAAATCCCTAATAGACTAGTGATGACGGAGATGAAACTCTCCATCCACAGAGATATAAACACTTGGCCTGTGAAGAGTGGCTCAATGTTAGGAAAATTGTGAGGCAAGCTGTTAGTGAATTATTGTCAAGGTCAGAGAATGCACATTTATTTTCCTGGTAGTTGTATCATTATCAGGCTCTTATGATATATCCACTTGCACTGAAAATGTAGCTAACTTACCTTGGTGAATTTGATTTATTAGCATTGCAACTGACAAGGTTGCCCGTTTGTTAGTGCTTATTTTATATTTGAATAGCTTTCAGCACATAAATTTGAGGAATTGCTTGAATACTTTAGCTGTTCCATATTTCATGGAGAAAGCTAGACTAGAAGAGTGCTGCTGTTGATATTTCTATCTTGATACTGACCACTTTTTAAAATAAATTCAAATTATGCCTGTATTTGTACCAAAGTGCTTCGTGAGCAGAATTTACTGCAAACAGTAAAACTTGAATGTGGAAACTCATTGGTTTTATTCCGAATAAACTGTGACATAACCTAGCTATAGAGTTTATTTTACATTCAGAGAATAAAATAAATGTCTAAAAAAAGACATGGAATTCAAAAGAAAGTAGCTAATTACATGGGTTCTTCCTATTAAACTTTAGTTAAAGAATGGATAGAGAAGGAGTAGATGAGTAAGTAAATGGTTCAGGATGGAAGAAGCAGCTCTCAAATAGATTCAGAAATGAGGCTTGAAAGTTTCTTATTGACTTCAGTGGTGTTACATCAGGCAGAGGAGCACAGTTTAATTACAGCCAATGTTAGCTCGTCATCTTCCCAGAAGGATGCACTTTTAAGTAAACACAATTGTATAAATAGACAAATAAAGAAAAAAGCAAGACTAATTACTTGCCTTTAATATCTTCTAAAGTTCCTTTAACACGTCTCTATCCTTTCAAGTCACCTTCTTTACTGTGAGGGAGAAATGCTTAATTTAACTCACTTTATTCCCCTGTCTCAGTGTGGGCCATCACCTGTGTACCTCCAATTTTATGGATCTCAGGTTGCCCTGATTTTCTAGGACTCAAGAGCAAAGCCAGTCAGAAGCAAAATTTGCACAAACTCACAGTGTGATGGGGCCTCATGCCATCTTGTTGACACTCAGGGCTCATGTCCTGCCCTCTAACTTCACCTTTCCTACACAGAAAGTGAAGGTACTAATCTAATGTCAACAATTAGCAGCTGATAGCCAGAGGTTGCTTTCTCCTGGATTGTTGGATTTTAGTAGGACGATTCAAGCAGGGGTTACCTGTAGGCTTTACTGTCATCTGTGTGTCAACTACAGAAATCAAATGATACACATATAAATTGGCAAGATGAGTTGGGCATGAAAGCTCAGGGCTTTTTTTCAGCAATTAAGTCCACCAAGAATATTAAATCTCATTGCCCTTTTCTCTGCATCCAATGGGTCAAATTCAGGCACTGAGTTTTCATAATTTCAGGCCTTTTGCTATATTAATTCCTGTTAACTGAAAATTTACTGAAAATCTGCCTCTCTGCTGCCTTTGAGCATAGCTTTCACCTCCTGTAAGAGTTTTATTCTGGTGGGACAACAGAGTAGCCAACATCAGCAGTGAAGTTTATGGCCAGAAAGGTCAGAAAGCAAAGCAGAGATTTGAGATTTTCAATGAAATCTCAGTGGAATGCTGGGCACCACACATGAGAGGTTGCCTCAATATTAATTGCTGGAAAAAGAATATGAAAAAGTATTCTATTCCTGAACTCATTGGTGGTTGCTGAACAGGTCTATGCACAGAACTGCATGAAAATTAGATCTAAGTTATCTTAATTACAAAGTATCCACTGTATAATTAGCAACACAATACAAATTGTGTTCAATGTATTTTATATGTAATTGAAATTCTGTAAGATTAAACTGTAATAATATAAATAATTTTCCAGCATGAAAAGTAGGTTAAAATAAGCAAATTTTATGCTTTAAACATTGAGTTAAATATTCCCTAGTGTTTTAAAATATTGTGGTTTTTTGAATGTTAATCATTTCATTGAATAATAAAGATGAGCTTTCTTTTTATGTAATTCATGCAACCCATATTTTTCAGCAGAGAAATGAAATGTTGAATCATACATAAAAAGTAGCTATGACTATTTTATTACCAAACTTAATTCAGTCATTTCCACAGTTATTGAAAATGTTATTCTTATCTTGGGAAAAACTTTAGGCACTGAAAAGTAGTTTTGTTTGGCATATATTTTGAGTTGCCTGAATCTCTGGTTAGTAGTCCCTTCTGGGAGGGGTGCGTGTGTGTAAGAATTACACACAGGCTGGTTCAAAACAGTAGTTTGCTCTTCGCAGTATCATACATCTTCAAAACCTTTTTACTAACATTATGTAAAGCATCTTTAATAATGTCTGGAAAGATTGTGAGAGGTTAACCTGCTTTTTCTAATATTTTAGTTTTCATTTATAAAACTGCAGTCTAACATCATTGTGTGAAACCTATATGCAAGAATGATGATTTCCATTGCATTTCAAGGGACCAAGATTTTCATTTCTCAAGCTATTACTACATTTTCTTGCAGCCATTCCTGTGGTGTAAAATAAGGACATCATTTGAAGTATGATTATACTTTGAATGCCCAGTGAAGCTTTTAAAATGATACCTGACATCCAGCTAGATGTAGATAGACATTGATTTTTTTTTTAATTCAGGTTTTTTTTAAAAAAAAGAAAAGTTTGTTGGAATCCAAGAGAAATGGAGGGGAAGAAACTTTACTTTCTTGTCTTGACATTCACTGTAGCTGTTGTGGTTTAACCCCAGCCATCCAATACAATGAGTGAGAGAATTAGAGGTGTAAAATTGTGTGTGGTGGTCACTCAGGACAGGAGAGATGGTGTGCTGAGTGGAGTTATTGGGCACCAAAGCCACCTCAGGTCATGTCACTGCTATACCTGCACTGCTTCTTGAATCGCTCATCCTCTACTGTGGGTCTCCACTCCAGAGTGGCTCCTGCTGTAGTAAATCCTATAACACACAATTCAAATAATGGTTTACAGCAGTTTAAGCATAAATCCATCACAATCTCCACCCCTGGTTCTGTTGGGCTAAATTATAGGCGTTGACATTGCAGTGAACTCTTCCTCTTGCTCCTAATCTGACTAGAAACAAGGAGCTCTTGCTATGGGAATTCTGAAATCATGGGTATCAGAATTTTAAAGTATTTCCACAACAATCTTCACCCTGGTCCTTTTGGACCAAATAAAGTTCAGCATTGCAATGAGCTCTTCCTCTTGCCCCTGCATGGGCTTGGATTGATCCACAGATTGCAGCACCTTAGGGCTGTACCTGCTCCAAGGAGAGCCTTATCTACGAGGCACAGTCTCATAGATACCTGTGTCGGCAAGGCTTTCCCATGGCCACTGTCCCTGCAGGGGCGTGCCTCCTCTGCCATGGGCTTATTCATGGCAAACGCTTTTAGGTGCCCCAGCACGACCTCAGGCACGGTTACAAATGCTTCAAGGTGTATCTTCTGCAGAGTGGTGGCCTCAGCACCCCTTCAGAAGTTCCTCCCCTGCTGGCTTTAACCCCAGCACCATGCAGGGGCTCCCTCACTCCTCACAACAGGGTGAGAGAGACCATCTAAAGAGTAAGTCAGGAAACCTGTGGGCTGAGGTGAAGATTGGTCATTAGGTGAAGCAAAAGCCACGCTCACAAACAAAGGAAAACAAGAAATGAAGTCACCACTCCCCGTGGGCAGGCAGGTGTCCAGCCACTCACAGGAGAGCAGGGCCCCATCATGGATAATTGTGACTTGGGAAGACAAACACCATCGCAGAAGGGGGAAGACATCCCCCTTCTTCTCCCCCCGCCTTTATATACTGAGCATGATCCCATATGTTATGGGATATCCCTTGGGTCACTTAGGGTTGGCTGTCCTGGCTGTGTCCCCTCCCAGCTCCTTGTGCACCCCCAGCCCCCTCGCTGCTGGGGTGGGGTGAGAGGCAGAAAAGGCCTTGGCTCTGTGTAAGCCCTGTCAGCAATAACAAAAACATCCCTGTGTTATAAACACTGTTTCCAGCAAAAAAGCCAAATCGCTTCCCTATTCTGACTAGAGTGAAGAAAATTAACTCTACCCCAGCCAAACCCAGCACAGTAGCTAAGAAAAGCTGCTGGCAAGTGTAATTCAATTACACTTCCTTAATTCTGACTTGGCTTTTGTGAGTAAAGCCCTAAGGATTAGTTGGACATAGGTTTTCTTATTAAAATACTTTTGTTTTTTTAATAGTGTGGGAGCTGGTATCTGGCATCCTTAGGCAGTTGGGAAAATTAGAGGCTTAGAATTATTACTATAGCATTTACTCATCAGAGTGATATAGAACTACACTGCAGTTTGAAACGGTCTATTCCTGCTTGTGCTGGCAGAGTAGCTGCAGTGACAGAGTGCAGTGTGGACTACAAAAATGTGTTTGAATAGACCTAGAGGTAATTAAAAAGGCAGTATTTTCTGAGCTTTGCTTTGTTACTGCTGCACAGCACTCAGGCTAGTTTGGTTAAAGCTAGCTCAGATACATCCATCCTAGCAGCAACTGTGCTTAGTGTAAAAGTATTCCAAGGGAATCTGATGTGTGTGCTCTCCAGAGAGAAAATGTTACAAGATCAGGCCCTAATTATTTTATAATTGTGCAAGGCTTTAATTATAAGACCTTAATGACTGGCTTCATTTAAAACACTTTAGGGACGTTGAGTTAAATAAAATGCTGTTGCTGAATTATTTTCTTTCCCAGCAATATGAGCACTTTCCATTTCTCTATCCCAGTAATCTGCTGTGCCTAGCAAACAGAGGAGATATCCATGTAATTAAGAGATTCTGGGTGCAAGTTCCCTGATTATCCTTACAACAGCTCAAATAGAAGACACTAGGTATCCAATTTTCAAGGCATGCACAGTATGTTCCAGTTTTCATCCTAACAGAGCTCAAATACTCCATGTTCTTTGCTGTTACAAAAGTACAGCTAAAAGAGTTGAAAAGGCCACTGCAGTCTGTTGTTTCCAAACTGGCTGAGAGAGAGAGGGGATGCAACACTAGTGAAATTTTGGTCAAGGTCACCAGTCAAGGATAACTGGTATGAGATCTCAATAAATTTGCATGGAAAGCAAAGAAAGTCTTCTTTTGTATGGGTGTTATCAGAAATAAAAGATTTTAGTGTTGTATTTGGTTTTTTGGTTTTGGTTTGCTTTTTTTTTTTAATGCAGCCCTTTCTTAGGTAAGTACTGCCTCTTCATATCTGAAGTGTGCACTGAGAGTACTGCAGCTGAAATGAAAACAATATAAATGAAATGTCACAAACCACTGCAAAATATTAGCAACACTGGTTAGGGATAACCTGTGAACCCTTGTAAATACTTTCCTTGGACCTTACTGTTTTGAGGTTAAATTCAAACTTAAAATGCAAGGCAGCTTGAAAAATCTGCTTTGAAGGAAAAAAATGATCTTGAATAAGCTGAGGTTTTTGTCAGTAGGTGGGGAATTCATGGTGATGAAAAGTAAAATGGTATTTCTACAGCCCCTAGTACTTTCTTCCTGAAATCTCTAAAGATATGAAATTGTGATCATAATATTTAATATTTAATAATAAGAAACATTATTTAGCTATTTTTAAACTAGTAAAAAATTCAAAATAAAAAATGTCTCTTTAGTGATCATGAATCAAAATTAAACCTAGAGACTTAATAAAAAGATTGCAGAAACTTTCCTTCTGTGAATATTAAAAAGATTCATGGAAACATTTTATTTCAGTAAGGCTGAAACTCTTTGAAACAAATTTAGATATATTTCAATAAAATACTCTGAATTAGTGTAGTAATCGTCCTCCATAAAGTAATCTGGAATAACAAGCAATCTGAAATAAAGGAGAATAGTATGTTTTTTCAGTTGGACAAGTTGTAAAATGCTATGTTTGGGAAGAGTATAGAGATTTTTCTCTCTGGGAAAGAGACAAATGAAAACTGCTTCTCCAGGTGGAAACATTCCTTTAGGTTTAAATGCTTGTCAGTTTGAGTATCTTAAGCTGGCTGTGGGCAGTGTGTCCAGCTTCTCTGCTAATCCATGTAATACTTGAGATGTAAGTGGAAAATGGAAGATTTAGGTAAAATTCTGTATTGTCTAATAGCAGATCACATGTTTGTATGAAAAAAAAGACACTTGGATTCTGCTATTTTAAAAGTGCTTAAGCTAATAAAAATTTTATCAATAAAGTTAAATGTTGGGATAATGGCTACTGTTATTGAATAACATGAACACATTCAAGAAAATTATTTTAAAAACTTACTTTTTTTAGGTTATGGTAACATAAAGAATAAAGCAAAACAATTATCAAATCAAACAGCAAATCAGATGCAAGATCTAATAGAAATGGAAAAATCAGTCATCCAAACATTAACTAAAATTTCAACACCATTTTGTTATGGATCCCAAAATTCTAGTCATTGATACTGGTGTTCATATAGCTGTGTAGACAGACTTTTAATTTGTATCTGTAATGTTGTCTTTCATCTTCATTCTCGTGCCTTTCTCAAGCCCAACCCTTTCTCTCTGCCAAAAGAAGGATTTATAATGCTGATCTTAACAGCACACCCATTACAATTTTAAGTTTTATAACTCTTGTGTATTAGGAGTTATTAAATATATTACAAGCAAGCAGAAAAGTCTCTCACATCCCCAGGAACCATCTTCACCTCAGTCCTTAGAGAAGCATAGCTGTTGTCCAGCACTGAGAATTTCACAGCTTCTGAATCCAAGTGTGGAAATTATTGTTGTTTATGTGATACATGAATTTACCAGCTTGGACATCTTGGTAACTTTTCCATGTATGGTGTAGAATGTGCTTTGGATGCCTTTCAGCTATGTTTTCCTTACATCTTTTCTAAGCCACCCTTGGAAGTTAGCAGCTTTGCAAATAAGAGGAATGATTCACTTCAGTTTGTATGATGTTGGAAATATAAGTCATCCTGTTGCAGAGCTTACTGAAATTAGTATATGTTCCAGGATCAGCTTTTCATCTGGGCTTCAGATAGAGGGAGATTAGTGGGACAAGTTCATTTTTTGATTCTGTGAAAACATGAGAAAGAAATCAGACAGACTTTATTGCATTACTTTTGATGCATTTCATTCTCAGGCTGTTAGAACACAACTGGCACCCTGCTGCTGTCTCTTGCAAACAACAGTGTAGAAAGGGGTTTTAAACAGAGTCCTGAACATCCTGTTTCTTGGACATGGGGGTCTTCTGCCACAGGTAAGAAAAAATCTCTTGTGTGTAGTCCTGGCATGGATGCAGGCATTTTATATGTGCTGAGTCACACCCCAAGACCCTGTAGACTGAGTGTAGGTGCTCCCCTACACAGAGCTTCCATATCCCACCCTGACAGGCTTTGGCTGAGTGGGTTCCTCATGGCTGTGGAGATTTATATCCAGATTTAGTTGTTCAGGAAACCATTAGACCAATATGTTACATAATATCAAGGCACAGAACCTTCTCCAGTTATTTTTATAAATATTTGGTTAAAGCAGGTTCTTCTAGTCAGCTGTGAGGTTTTTTAACAATTAGAAAGTATTTAGTTTGAAGGAGGGTTTGTTTGTTTGTTTGTGGGGTTTTTTGGTGTTTTTGCTTTGTTTTGTTCAGTTTTGTGGGGTTTTGGGGTTTTTTGGTTTTTGGCATCCTATTTTTCTTTCTTCTTTTGGGGAGAAATCAGTGGTATTAAGCAGTATTTCTTAGATGCCACTTTGCTTGTTGGCTGCAGATGTAGCAAACTGTTTCCTCAAGCACAACAGGAATGGAAGAGATAGGAGTTTGTTTTCTGTGTTTCATTCTGATTTCCAAATAGCAGAGATGATCTGGTAGTCAGACGGTAAGTATTTCTCTTGCTGTTCCCCTGACTTTTCTGACTGTTTGGCTGCCTCTCTCCACTCATCTGTAGATCTTCATCAAGTGATAATCAGGTCATTATCTTCAGCCCACAGGAAAAGCCTCCTCAAACATACAGTCTTACTGCTGGGCAGATTTGTCCAAGTGCTATGTTTCAGGGGGAAAGTCTTACATTTCAGTTATTATCAGGCTTTTAGAGAGCTTAGCTGCCTGCTAAATGTGCTCCCAAAAAAGGATGTTCACCATATTCACCCAGCCCCTATTTTAGCAATTCCTTCTGAAAATGCTTCTTTTCTTCATTTGGGAGATCAAACAAGAAATCTTCATTTGATTTATCAGAAACATAATGATTCATGATTAACCCAATAAGTGTTTGAATAATTAATTATTATAGTAATCTAATAATAAAGATTGGATGATTTATTTTTAATTATATGTCTCATTTGAAAAAGCCCATAAAGTGATCTGTGATGTAAAGTCTGTGCTTTTGCCAGTATGAATCTCTTATCAGGAGACTCATCTCTTTAGGAGAGGAATTGATTCTTGTTCCTGGAATCAAAGCATGACAAAAAAAAAGCTATGTAAACTGGATTTTTTGTTAGAGCCAAACCATTTCTTTTCTGTGAGATCAAAACCGGGGGCATGAGAGTATGGAAGGAAGATTCCAGCTAGGAGATTACAGCTCAGACTTCAGAGTAAATATACTTGTGGTTTAAGGAGGTAGTAAGATAAAGTAGCCTGTGTTTAAAAATTTCTGTTTTCGGTTTGACTCTGATATTAATATCTTAGAAAATCATCTTTCGAATTCTGGTTTTGCACGTTTTGGCTTAGTTTGGAGACAGATCTTTCTGTGTATGTGTCTGTGTGTGGGTGTATGTATATGTGTATGTACATGTCTGTATGTGTATATTTAAGACTTGAAAAATGCTGAGCCTGAATCCAAAAACCATTCATGTTAATATCTTTTGGCTTTATATCCATCATTATTTGGAATGTGATTAAATCCCATTTGCTTCACTGGGCCCAAAGCATGTGTTTAAAGCCAAGCATGTGCTTAAGTGTTTTCCTGAATAAATAAACTTAAAGTGAATGAACCCTATGTGAAAAAGAAACATCTTTTTCCATGTAATTGTTCAATGTGTTCAATACCACATCTGAGCTTTGATTAATACATTTTTCTTTTCATTTAGAAGAAAAAAATGATCACATGGATTGAATTCCTTTTTTAATTGGATATTTTTTTCTTTAGTTGTAGGATGGTATATTACTGTTAGAGCAAACCTCTTATTCAGGGCTACAAAGGAATAAAGAAACATTCTTTAAAATGTAGTAACATCTCATCATTGGTCTATAAATTTATTAACTTACATGAATATTAGAATTTTGTTTCAGCAAGATTAAGGTCTACCTTTGATTATTTTTTGAAGAAGCCTCTTTCATTTGTCACCTGTGCAGTCATTTATAAAACATTAAAACTTATATATAGCAAAATCAATGAAGAAGTGTTGGTTTTTTTTATTTTTTTAATGCATTTTTTAAAGGTAATCTGTCTGTACCTTATTACTACTGAGATAAATTGCTGTTTAGGATTAACTTGTTGTTTGTCTGTTGATGACAATGGCTATCATTCTATAAAATTGAAGGCAAATATTTGTAGTATGAAAAATGAAATATTTTCAGCTGTAGACCTGCAGCAAGGCAGTTTTAACTTGCTAACAGTTTTGCATTACTTTGGAAATATATTGAATCCTTGATATGGTAATGCAATTTGCAATAAAAAAAATCTAATATCAGTATTTCATGATACAGAAATCTGCCTTACCTTGTAGGCACCAGGTTTCCAGTGCAGCAGAATGGTAGGATATTCTGAAGAGTGCAGGTTGCCTTTCAGGAGTTAAAAAATTATGGTGCTCCTTTTAAGAGTGTCCATATGCTTTCAAATCCAGTTCAAAAGCCTATTATAAATTTTGAGCATGCTGAGAACTGCTGCAATGATCTCATTTTTACAGTTTTCTTTTAGGTTTGGCGTTTCCCCAATTTGCCTGATAGCTGGCATTCTGACATATATATGTGTTCAAGTGCTTTCAAATCCAATTAATGCACAGAGTGCAAAATGTAACTCCTGTACCTTTCAGTAATTGTGGGAGTTACTCATGGTATCAAATGAACAGAAAAAGAAGACAAGTGTGAGGAGATACTGTGGGGTTTTTTGATGTCTTTATAGGGCATCCACCATATTTTGCTCTGAAAATTTTGGGAACTACTGTAAAAAAAATGCAGTACAAATAGATGGAATCAAAAGTATTATTTTTAGTAATGTGAAAGAATTTGATTTAAATTTTAAGAGTCTTTACCTAAACCACACTGCTAATAACATGGCTCCTTGAGAAGGAAACAGGAAGAGGATGCTCTCAATCTCCCTCTGGAGGATGAGCCTACATCTCTCCACTAGAGAGAAAATCCAAAGATTTGCCTCTTAGGGGAATCTCAGCCCTTTGGAACCCCTTGCAAGGCTGCCATATGATATATGGCATTTTTGCCATGGTATACAAGGCATTGGCAGCCGTTAAATCCATTACTACCTCTGCTGATTATTTTACATTGTGACTGCTTGTTGCTGTTTTCTATTTATATTCTGCTCATTTCACAGGAGTGCAAGGTCATACCCAGAGCATTCAGCATCTCTGCAAGTCTGTTCTTTGTGGAGATACCAGGCACAGCATTCGATGCTAATCAGAAATGTGCAGATATGAGTTTTTCTGGGGTCTACTGAGTCAGGAGAAAGACTTCAATGGAGTTCTATGTATTTTGGATCAGTCTGATGGTTCTGAAATTTCACCGTGAAAAATAGTGGTCATCTATTTCATTCTTTGTGCATATCAAAATTTAAGGTAATTGAGAGTTTTAAAAACAGGACATAGTGTAACAAATATATTAAATGTATTAACTCTATTTTTTTTTATACTTGTTTGCTATTATATGAATGTAATTTATTGTGCCTGCAGCAACCTGAGGACATGCTGGAAAATTAGATGATTCATTTCAAGTGTTTTATCCTAGTGAGCAAAATTTTAATCAGTCAGTTTTCAAATCCCAGCTCTGTTATTGGCACAGTCTGTAAACTTGGCAAGGTCAGAGAAGGACTCCATTGTAGACACAGCGTAGCATCTCAGCTAAATCATTACTGCATATGTTTTACTTTATCTGCATTACAGGATTTTTAAAGAAGTACACCTCTAGAAAGGTGCTCCTCGGAGGACTTATGACAAAGGTAATCTAACAGCATAAATTATGATGAGTACAAGATTTATCTTGAGCTATGGTTGCCATTTCCTCTGCAACTTTTTTACACCTTCATCTTAAAAACCCCATATACTGTAACCTAGTATAAAAGAAAGTAAAAATTTTGTAACACATGGACCACTATGCTGACATTCACACAATTTTGTGGCTGCATTGTTCATGGAGCATTGTGAATTCTACCATGAAGTGACCAGGACCAGTGTTATCAGTTTGCTCTACCTCAAATCTTGCTGTTAGCTTTCATCAGGAACATTCTGCTTTTGATGATGTGGTGTTAATTCAGAAATGTAAAGCAGTCCAGCATCCAATAATCAGTTGTGTATGTCAAATGCATGCTAATGACACTGCAGGGAAAAAATCTAATTGCCTTAATTATTAGGCAGTAGAAATAGCAAGAATGATCATGAAATAAAATTTTCAGAAGTATCCAGTGTCCTAATTTTAAAGGGCATAAAGAAGCCTAACATCCATTGAAAGTAAATATAATTAGGTTCCAATACTAATAGCTGGATTTTGAAAATGTGACATAGACACATGTTAAATGTTAAAAAGCTTTAGCCATCTATGACCATGAGAACTGCAAGCTCTTCAGGGTGATAGACTGATACATCCCAACATTATACTGAGAATGGAATCACGAAACACACTGTACACTGCATTTTTTGAGGTAGGGGTTCAATATATTTACAAAGCATATATAAATTTTTTGCTGGTTATCAGAAATCAGAATGCTTTTCAAATAACTTGCCACATTAAAAAACAGAAATAAAATAAGCCAAAACAGTGAATATGATTGGTAATATAATAATATTTAAGAGAGTAGAAGCCATAAAACAAAAGATGTTTAAAAGGAATAGAATTTTGCGAAGACTCAGAAATGTTTAGTGGAGCGTTAAATTAGGTAAATGTATAAGCAAGTTGTTACAGACTTCAAGTGAGAAAGGCTCAAGTAAATGAATTCTAAGCAGGGAGGGATATTGGATTCCATATATTGTAATACATACCTGTATTTTATATATAAATATGTGTACATATATATATATGTATAAATAGGTATATGTCATATAGATAGATAGATAGGCAGATTGATTGATAGATAAACACATATGTACATGAATATATGGATATTATAACCACACAAATCAAATGAGTTGAAAAAAATTCTTAAGTCATAGATATATGCTGCAGATTTTTCCAAACAGAAGGTTGTATTAAGGCACTTAAATCTATTGGTAAATTGGAACATCTACAGCTGTGAATATTGTCTCACGGTAGATTGCCTTTCTATTATCTCATTTTCAAAAGTTTTAAGTGACACTGCTCTCAAGGCCCCCTTTTGCTTTTGTTTTGCATTACTAATGCTGCACTTGGGGATTTGGCATAGTGGTGAACATGGTGGGGCTAGGTTAAGGGTTGGATTTCGTAATCAGAAGGCTCTTGACAGGTTGGACAGATGGGTGGAGAAGAACTGTCTGAAATTCAAATTCAGGTTCCTGCACCTGGGGGGGAATAACCCCGGGCACCAGCACAGGCTAGGGGCCAACCCCTTGAGAGGCGGCTCTGTGGGGAAAGACCTGGGGGTCCTGGTGGACAACAGACTTTCCATGGGCCGGAAATGAGTCCTGGTGCCCAAGAAGGCCAATGGTGTCCTGGGGAACATTAGGAAAAGCAATGCCAGCAGACTGAGGGAGGTGATCCTGCCTCTCTGCTCAGCCCTGGTGAGGCCTTACCTGGAGTGCTGTCCAGTCCTGGGCTCCTCAGGACAAGAGAGACATGGAGCTCCTGGAGTGGGTCCAGCAGGTGACAAGAAAGGTGCTTAAAGTACTGGAGAATCTCTCTTGTGAGGAAAGGCTGAGTGAGCTGGGCCTGTTCAGCCTTGAGAGGAGATAAATGAGAGGGACCCTCGTCGATGTATGTCAGTGCCTGCAGGGAGGTATCAGAGCAGGTTTCCAGGCTCTGCTCAGTGATGCTGGGCAATAGGACAAGAGGCAACAGCAGAAACTGATGCCCAGGAAGTTCCACCTGAATATGAGGAAGAACTTCATTACTGTGCAGTGACCACACACTGGAACAGATAGCCCAGAGAGGGCATGGAGTCACTAGTTCAAGAACAGTCTGGACACAATCCTGTGCCATGTGCTCTGGGATGACCCTGCTGGAGCAGGGAGGTTGGACCAGGTGGACAGTTGTGATGCCTCCCAACCTGACCCATTCTGTGGTCCTGTGATCTGTCTGCTTTCTTAATTAAAGGTCAAAAAATTGTAACAGGTGTGCAAATTGGAATCAATTCTGGACCACTTATTCTGACAGATAATTCAGATAATACTTGAATCCTCACAATGGTGCAAATGGAGTGATGTTAAGGAAACTATCATTGCAGTGTAATCACAGATTTCAGTTTTCGCAGGAAAATAGAGGAGGTTAAGGGAACATGGGTTCTTAGATCTTTTCTGGAACTTTCAGGGCAGATATTCTGGAAGTAGAGTGACAACAGAGTTTTTGAAACATGCTCTCTTAGTTAGAATTCACTGTAAGGATTTTTGGAGTAATTTTTAGTAATGGTCATTACGTTGTTGAAAACCATGTCTAAATAATATTTGCAGAGATTAAAATCAAAAATGTGTGTGTTACGTATCCGATTCTTTCTTGAGTGAAAATATCTACTTTATTGAGTCTTTCATTAAGGTCTAGGTTTTCTTCCCCCAAATATGAAGTAATTTTTTGGGAGTTGTTGCCTTTTTGTTTTTACCTGTTAATTGTAAAATCCCAGATAAATGCCTATGTCTGACTAATAGCCATGCTGCATTTCTTTGAAAGCCCTAATGATGCCACCCCACAAGCAAAACAACAGCATACAGTATCATCATATACTGACTGCTCATTTCTGGTCTATTTTTTACCTGTGTCTCTTGCCTTTCTCTAAAATCTCTGCATTTTTAAAGAATTCTTCAAGAGTTGATATATGAGGTTGTAAGAGCTGAAAAAAATCGCTGATCCACTTTAATAAATACTATATTGTCATGCATTTGCTAGCTAAATTATCCAGTGATTCATCAGTTTAGCTTTCAATATACATAATACCATTAAGATTTAGTAGAGCATGCATTTGATTCAAAAGATGTATTAGATTTTGTAGGTCCCGACTTCCATTCAACATAAGATGACTTTATCTGTCTCATGAGGATATATGTGATTTCCAAAAGCAATGTATCTGGTTTTGAAAAATCCTGCACTGGAAAGGGGAAAAAAAAAATTAATTTATTGCAAGGAACGAAGCATTCATTTTAGAAATCTGAATGTAGAAGTGACCCACATTTATATTAGAATTTCACAGCAAAGCAATATACTGTGCCTGTCTCACATTTCCCATACTGAAAGGAGTATTTTGATCATGATAACTTCACTGCATGTATTGCCGAGTTCTGAACTGAAAAGCACTTTGCTTTGTAGAATAGAAAAATCAATTTAGCATAAGGTGATCACATTACACTCTATTTATCCAAGATTACAACAATTTAGAAGAAGATTGAGAGTGAAAGTAATTGTTGTTTTATTAATCCAAGTAGCTTTTAAAAAGAAATCTACTGATTAGGAAGCTCAGCTTGACTTTTAACTTGAATCTCCCAGGACTTATTCTGGGAGGTTCTGATTTCAGTGATGTGTTCTGGTGGTATCATAAGCAACTATCTTGCTGAAGTTACAGAAACAAGATGGAAAACAGATTAACATGATCTGTTAATGTTTTTCGGAGTTAATTTGCCATAGAAAAGTTAATATTTTCAAATGTTCTGCATATATATGCTCTCTTGCCAACTGGTGGTTTAAACCTGAAGCTTTAGGTAATTCTTTCACTTTTTAGGGATATAGATTTCTGGTTTTAGTTTGAAAAATTAGTACAGTGCTTTGAAGATGCAGTGCGATCCCCTATGCACCAAGGTTCCACTGCTGACCCTTCTGAATGTTAAGACCCTGCCTCATATCCCTTTACATATGATATTTCCTGCCAAACACAAGAATAAAAATGAGCTGAAGAAGTGCTTGTTATGTTTCCAACTGCAGCTACAAACTTTAGCTCACTGCGCCTGTGAACATTCAGTTGGATCTGACAATTTTTGATTCAAGTCCAGTGGATCAAATAATGCAGCTGTTGAAGCAGGGTCATGCAGTCTCTACAGGCTTTCGTTCATTTAACATTTCATCTTAAGAAAACCCCTCAAAGTGCCTTGTAGAATCTCACGCAAAATTCAGCCATTTAGAGAAAGAATGGCAAAGAAGGCAGAAGTCCTTATGCAGTAATTTAACCAAACGTTTTCTTACCTTGTGGGGAAGAATGGTGGTCTGAAAGCAGCAGAGTTGCTGATTTATGGGCACAAAATAAAAAATTGCAAGGATCTCTGTAATGTAGCAAATCCATGGCTTCTCTGTCCTAAATGCCAGCTCCTCCTTGGACTGGGACCTATCCTGTATTCTCTCTCTTGGCAGGCACAGCTCTGTCCAGCTGTACCCCAGTCTGAAGGTGCATAAACTTGCAGGGGAGCAGAACTTGCATTTTAAGTGAAGTCAGCTACTCTAGTTACTTTGGTCTTTTTCATGCATTTTGATGTTGGCAAAGAGAAAATTTATGCAAACTAAGCTCCTGTACGACACCAGCAGAATGAGGTGCATACTTGGTGGTTTAGTAAGTGAGATGTAGAATAAATGGAGACGAGACTTACAAGGACTGGTAAAATGGAGTATTAGTGTAGAGATACTGTTTTGTTTGTTTTGAGATCTCAGACTGCAAAATGCCCTGCTGCCTTGCAAAGATATGTACCATTTTCTACATAAGGCAGCAGTGCTACATAAGAAAAGGGTGTATAAGGCCATGTCCCTTTTTTGTAAGGCTGTACAGAAGATCAGTGACCATGACTAATAGAGTGCTTGTGCTTTTTAACTTTTTTTTTTTGCTGTCAAAAGTAGTGCTTTGGTCATATTTTAGGTTGTGAAAATTCCATTAGAGATAGTCAGCTGGACTATCAGTGAGGAGAGCCAGCCCTCAGGTATTGCACAGAACCTGCCAAGAGGTTCTGAGGAAGGAAATCTTATCATATCTGAATTAATTCTTACGTCTTCAAATTTAAACAGCATTTGGCTTTGAGATGTTGAATTGAAAGGTCTTCATACGTCAAATTGTTTCTGAGTAATTCTAAATTATAAGTTCACCACAGTTAAAGTTATAACAAATGAGCAGGAAAGCAAATATTTTGAATTGTTTCCCTCTTTCCTTTCCAGAACTAATTGGAGAACTTTTTGCCTTTCAGTATTCCACTCTTTAGATAGTTTTAGGCTAGAGGATCTGCTGAGTGAACAACGCAGGTTTCTCCAGAATGAATCTACAGCTCTTGTGGCTTCATAGAGACATTTTGATTCCCAGAGAACTGATAACAAAAGTAAATGCAATTTTCCACATTTTATGGCAGAGCAACATGGATGCTCTTTAGAACGGCTACTAAAGGCATCTGATTGGCCAAAACCAGATAGACTTCTTTACAAATTGTTTGAGAATTAGATTTTAATATGCCTACTTGTCCCTGGCAGTTTATGATTAACAATTTCTACTCCCTTTAGCAACATGATTAGTTAGTCTTCAGCTTGGAGATCAAAAGTTGCTAAAAGATTAATTTGGGGGGATTTCTCTATTAATATGATATGCTATCTTAGATTCTGGTACTGTTCTCTTGCTTTAAATATTTGTTGAACTGATCTGTAAATCTCAAATTCACATTTCTTAGAACTTTAATTTGTTAGAATATTTAGATAAACAGAAGCTTTGACTTCAAAAATGATGCAAACATGCAGTATCTCAGTATTGGGGTTTTGAAAGGAAAATTGTTCTGCATCTCAGAATATTGAAAGACCCAGTTTCAGAAGGTTTTGAATGTGAATGTTGTTTCATCATTCCATCTCAGATGTGTCTGTGATGTGCTGCCTATTCTGTTGTGATGTTGTCCTGCAGTACTCTTTTTATCCTATATTTTCTTTTCCATAGATGCATTTATCTTTAGACTGACATGATGCTATTCTTTCTCCAGCAGCTTCAGATATTTGCAGCTGACCCTATAGTTTCCTCTTTTTTTCTTAGCCTTTAACATTTGCAGTTGTAAGTCAAGCTGATATTTTTATTTCCCAAGTGTCTGCTAGAGCTAATACCATTTTGGGATTGATCTGCAACTTTGCAGAAAGTAGCATTGCTGTGATGTCATTGCCGTACTTTCCTGCAGTGGCCACAGAGTGCTCTTGCCTCTACTTCCCCATTAAAAACAAAAAACCAAACAAACCACCTTACCCCCCCCTTCCCTCAAAACAAACCAAAAGCCTGGGCACAGTTTTCTTGGAAGAACCTTTAAGAGAAGCTTGACACCTCTCAATTTAAAATATTAGTTGTTTAAATATACCAGATAAGCAAAGCTTTATGAAAATGTTGCTTTCATCGTAGGATTTCATTGTTGTGTACTCCTGTATTTGTGTGCGTTCCCAGACGAAGGAAAGAAATGATGAATTTGACTCCATGTTCTTAGAAGGCTAATTTATTATTTTATGATCTATATTATATTAAAGAATACTACACTAAAACTATACTAAACTATACTAAAGAATACAGAAAGGATACAGACAGAAGGCTAAAGGATACTAGTGAAAAACTCATGACTCTCACCAGAGCCTTGACACAGCTGGCCGTAATTGGCCATTAAGTGAAAACAATTCACATGTTGGATAAACAATGTCCAAACTACATTCCAAAGCAGCAAAACACAGGAGAAGCAAATGAGATAATATTGTTTTCCTTTTTCTCTGAGGCTTCTCAGCTTCCCAGGAGAAGAATCCTGGGCAAGGGGATTTTCCCAAAAAGTATGACGATAACAGTGTACCTTCCTAGCTTTCATTGTTGTGTACCTGTTGTGTAACTTCCAAACATATTGTGAGAAGCAATACCTTTAATGACACAACTCCAAGGTTATTCCTTGCTATTTAATAACTGGTATGCACTAGGGAGCACAGATAGAGTAAATCTAACCTGGGTTAAAATAATAGTTTGGACGTAAAAACAGTGTGGTCAATTGACAAAGAATTGCACGTTCATTTCTTGGAGACATCCCAGAAAAATAAGGCCCTGCTTACTGCATCTGCTCTAACAAAATCCCTCTTTGACTAAACATAGCTCCTTCAATATTTTTATTTATTTTTCAAGGATCAGATCAGGGGCTCCAGGATCATTTTGATGAAGAAGTCATCTTTTGAATGATTGGAATTAAGACGTTTCTCACAGAGTCTCCTGCTGCTCAAGCAGTCATTGCTTCTGTAAGGAGAAGTTACCCTGCAGTGCTGGTATCAAACTTTCCTGCTTCCCACAGTGTGTTCAGAGGTCAGCTGCAATGAGAATACAGATGTCTGTTTGACAGAAGAAAAGGGAAACTGCAATCTTATAAATCATCACGGAAGAGGTAAAAATTGATGTCTTAGGAAAATGCTGTTTCTTTTTTTGTTCGGATAGGAGGATGAGTGGACAGGTTATATTTTTGAAAATCCTTGGGAAAAGGGAGAGGTAAAGGCTCTGCAGAATTTACAATCACAGAAAGCAATGCTAGTTTTGGTTGGAATTGCCACAATGTGATATTTGAAGGGG
>VYZP01013060.1:0-58673 GCA_013400635.1 Hypocryptadius cinnamomeus
AGGCCAGGTTGGATGGGGCTTGGAGCCACCTTGCAAAAAGAAAGAGTCTCTGCTCATGAGAGGAATGTTAGATCAAGATGATCTTTAAATTTCCCTCTAATCCAAACCACTCTGTGATTCCCTCATTCCATAAAATAAAGGGAGGCAAAATGGAGATGGATGTCAAAGGAACCTTGCTAATAAGCTGATGGATGAGCAGCTCAACAGCTGGGGATGCAGCAGGTCCCCCTCCCTGGGTGCTGCCTGCAGTGGTGGAGGTTTGCTGACAGAAAGCAGCCAGGGTGGATTGCAATTCAGGGATTTTCCCTCTGCTTGTCCTTCAGCACACAGCTCGTGTGAGACAGCGGCTGCAGGGAGAGCGAGACGACCTCTGTCAGGATTTCTGGTGAAATTCAGAGGAGGCATCTGTGTTTTCTCATATCATCCTACTCCTTCCACAGCTGATGGAAGCAAAAATTGCTTTGAAGTACCTGGAGCTGCAGATATAAATTACAGCTGAATTAGGATTTTAAACACTGCCTCGGGCTGGTTTCCTGGAGTCTCAAACAGGCAGGGACATATGTGGCAGGGTACTTGCTGCTGATAGAAAGTGGTTTGTCTAGAAATTACCCACCATAGAGAGAAACATGATTTTGCTCAGTAATTAATGTCATGACTTTACCAAATTGTGGTACAGGAAAGGAAGGGACAGTGCAGAGCTGGCAGAAGGCACAAAAGGGATGGAGGAGCTCTTCTGGCAGGAGAAAATGGTGCCAAAAGCTCAGCAGAGATGGAAATTAGATGAGGAGAGAAGGAGAAAAGGAAAAAATCTCACCTTTATGAAAGCCCAAACTGTGTGGCATTGCTGTCATTTTATATCAAATTGCCTCTTTTTCTTTTTCCTCCCTGAGGAACATGGATTACCTCAAGTATTGGGACTAAAGAAGTACTGGAGCAAAGGAGAAGCTCAAAATGGAGTTATTTAAATAGATGAACCCCATGCTTCCCCAGGAATCATGTGCTGGAGCCCCAGACTGGGGTGAAGAAGGAGAGCTGCTTTCTGCCATGCTTGAAGCACATTTCCTGCCCCAGGTTTGACTTCAGATGGACAGGAAGGAAGTTGGGCTCTGACAAAAAACCCTCAGCCAGGAGGGAGCAGGGGACAGGGGGGGTGGGTTTGTGGCCCTTGGGGCCTCTGCCATTCCCTGCTGCTGAGCCTGGGGCTGATGGAGTCCTGGAACAATTCCAGAGAGGGGCAGGGTCCTGGGATGAGCCAGGGAGTGATGGTGAGAGCTTCCCCACCTGTCCACAAATCATGGAATGGGTTGGCTTGGAAGGGACCTTAAAGCCCATCCAGTGCCATGGTAGGGACACGTTCCACTGTCCCAGGCTGCTCCCAGCCCCAGTGTCCAACCTGGCCTTGGAGAATTCCAGGGATCCAGGGGCAGCCACAGCTGCTCTGGGAATTCCGTCCCAGCCCCTCTGCACCCTCAGAGAAAAGAATTTCTTCCTAATATCCCATCTAAACCTGCCCTCTTTCAGTCTAAAGCAATTTCCCCTTTTTTTTGTCACTAAATGCCCTTGCAAAATGTTTCTCTCCACCTCCTGAGTGTCTGAGCTGGCCACCACACGCTGCTTTGTTTCCCCCAAATGAGGTCATCACTTGAGAACAAATTCTAGGATGCTATCACAAAAAAATTTACATATTGCTACCAAAGAATTGTCAGTATTTCCATTAATTTATATAAATATGCCTTCAGCCACCACGAGAACTGCAACTGCAAAGAGCAAACATTTTAATCATGTTCCAGAAGATTGCAGTTTGCTCAAGCACCTGCCAGCTTTATCCTGGCAGGCCAGGCTAGGATTGCTGTGGCATTTTACTGTGGCTTGTGTTTGATGATCAATTTATCCCATAATTTTATTTTTTTTCCAGGCAATAAATACTCACTGTGTGTGGCAAAGCATCTGGAGCCACTTGTTAGTCCAGCACACAAGGGATGCAGAGCAGTCAGCACAACCACTGTCTAATTTTGAAGCTAGAATTTATTTCTTTATGTCAGCTGGTCAAGCTACATCCTTTCCTGTACTGTGACTGTAAAAGTAACTTTTGTAGTCGTGCTGTGTGACTTTTAAAAGCAGAAATGGCCCATCAGGGAAGCAAGCAGCACCTCGAAAAAGGAGAAAGGGTTCCTGCAGTTCCTGCAGCAAAAATGTGGACAGGTCTGCATGGCAGAGCAGGGAACAGCCCTGAGATTCAGCACAGCTCCAGCTGAAGGCACTGGCAGCTCCTTGGCGTGGGGCTGAACCAGGGGGGCTGATTGCCAGGCAGCCTGCAGAGCAGCTCAGCAGCAGAGCCTGGGAGAACAACAATCCAAAACCCACTTTTGTTGCCTAGAAATGTAGGAATGCAGCAGGAAGCAGGAGTGCTGTACCATAAAATATACAGCCTGCTGTTGTCCAGGCTTGATCTCATCTTTTAGTTAGACAATGACAAAAGGTTGTTTTCTATTGTATTTGTGGGGTTCCCAGACAAAGGAAGGAATGATGAATCTGACTCCATGTTCTCAGAAGGCTAATTTATTATTTTATGATACTATATTATATTAAATACTATACTAAAACTATACTAAAGAATACTAAGCTATACTAAAGAATACAGAAAGGATACTTACAGAAGGCTAAAAAATACTAATAAAACTCGTGACTCTTTCCAGAGCCCCAACACAGCTTAACCCTGATTAGCCAATGAGTCAAAACAATCCACATGAAACCAATGAAACAATCACCTGCTGGATAAACAATCTCCAAACACATTCCAAAGGAGCAAAACACAGGAGATATTTTGAGATAATTATTGTTTTCCTTTTCTCTGAGGCTTCTCAGGAGAAGAATCCTGGGCAAAGGGATTTTTCCAGAAAATATGACTGTGACAGTTTTCCAGGACTTTACACACCTTACAAAATAAAAACCTTGCTAAGAAGTGCATTCCTTGCATTGCCAGCAATGTATCAGCTGAGGAGGGTGGCAAAGACCTGATGAAGAGAGGGGAGCTTGGTTTAGTGTGGTCACTGCTGACTCACATCCATGTCAAAATGTTCCCAGAGTCTGGTGTACAATTATTTCAAAGGGGAATAGGCTTGGATAAATATTTCCAAGACTGGAGTGGATGGTCAGCACTGTTTGCAAACACAAACACTGTGGCACCATAAAACTCTTTCGGTTGTGCAGCTGGTAGCACTAAAATCAACTTTTGAAGAGATCCCTGCATCTTCAAGTGGAAAAGGGAATTACTGAGTGCTTGTTTAGCTCAGGCACTGCAGGAACAGCAACCACCCTCTCTCTAAGACAGGAGTTCAGCTTCTAAAGAAGACAGGACAAGAGGTTTCTGTCACGTTTCCCTCCCTGGCAGCAGATTGCTCCTGTCAGCCTTGACAAAGGGGAAACTTTGAGGCACAGAGGGCTCAGCTCTGCACGTTTTGCAGGTACAGCACATGACTCTTTCATGTTAATTTATATTTGCTGAGTTGTGACTCTTAAGCCTCTTAAAGATGGTGAAGATGCAGATGGGCAAATGCAGATTTTTTAATACTAAAAACTATGACAATCTTATAATTAGAACAATCTCATCTTGTACGTGCTAAAGTTTGACACAATATACTAGCTGAAGGTTAAATTACAACAAAGTACAGCTGAAAAGTTCAGAAGAGTAAAACTTCTCTAAAAAAACCCCATCAAATTATTTAATTCACTGCCACACATTTGTTCTCCAGTAGCTGGATTCATATTTTGATTTCTAGGAGGGAAATTTTCATTCCCTGTTCGAAGTAGCTTCTGAAGGAAGGAAAAAGGTCACTTTGAAAACTGTTGACGTCTGCAAACGGGGGAAAACTCCTGATTGATTTATGTTTGTTTGTACCATGTGTGATGGGAACTGAAATATTAAGTAAAGGGTGTGGGGAGGGCATCAGGAATCCTGTATTAGAGAAGGTCAGGCTCTATTTTCAAACATCTTTATTTTTCAGGACTCTGGCTTTCTCTCACACTTAATAGTTATGGCATTTGCTGTGTAAATTCCTAACTCAAATATATCAGCAGAAAGATGACCTTGCCAGATTGCAGAAATATGCTAAATATTAAATCCCTTAAGGCTTAGGCTTCGCTCACACATGCAAAGAAGTTTCAAGAAATGATTATGAAATACAAATACGCATCACAGCTACACTGAACTTACATAATATCTTAGACAAGAAAGTTAAGTTTTAATAACTGACTTTTAGATGTCACTGCCACAGGAAAATTCAGGAAAAAAGATCATCTTGGGATGCTAAGGGACACATACTCCATCAGATCCCCTATTTTTCATCCAAGAAAGGCAGAAGCTCACTTAGTTTCCCTAAAACTTGAGCTGAATCAAAATACCAAATCAAAATGCTTTTATCTCCCAGAATTCTTTAAATGTCCATGTGTTTGTGCCTACATGGGCAATATCTGGAGCTAAACACAACAATTGGATGCCCTGGCCAAAAACTCACCTCATATCTTCATATCTCAGAGCTGCTATCATCTTTAATTGATTGATTGTCCAGAAAAAAAGAGCTGGAAATAACCTGTGCTTTGACTGACAGTTCAGTTAATGAGCTTAACTAGATAATCCTGGGAGGTCTGAAGATAAATACCACGGCTAAGGAAAGGTATTAGCCCTGGTTTTCTCCTCACTCTGACTTTTCTGAGTGCACAGTTCCAAGACAAAAGACAAGGGGCACAGCCCAGAGCCCAGAAAAAAATCCCATCTGCTTCAATTGTTTTGTTGATGAAGAACAAGAACAGCCAACTTCCACCAACATCTCAACAAAGTTTTAAAAGGTGGCTTCTCCTTTTCTTCTAGGAGAAATTACATGACTCTTGAAACCACTCTAGTAAACAAAAAAAAAACCCAAAAAAACAAAAAAACCCCACAAACAATAGGAAAAAAAAGAGAGAAAAAGACCTTTTAACCCCAGAGACTGCGACTTGCTTCTTATTTTAGCAATGCAGCTCTTACCAAGGTGAGGTAGCAGAGGTGCAGTGCACTTTTCTAAAACTTCAGCTAAATCCAGAATCTCTCATGTTGCACTAAGTGGGAGAATAACAGAGTTATTCTGCTGAACAGGGTATTTAGAAAGAAATCTCTCTTAGATCAGTTAACTTGGCTGACTGTATGTAGGCGAGAAACAGATTTCTCTGAAATATTTGGCCTTAGTTAATCAGAGAAATGATCAGGCTGTGTCAGTGTCAGGCTGTAGCAATGAGCTCTTTTTCTTTCTTTTCAGGTTAGAGGAAGAAGGATCCTGTAAAAATTGTCAATTTTCTCAATTATGATTCCCAACCAATTTTTGACTGCAGAGTGAAAATCCCTAAATTGCTGTGAAGTCATAAATACCCTGGGTTATATAACCCAGCCTCACATCCTCATTAAAAGTGATGTCTTCAGCATCATTTACTAATTCCTCATTTTTTCCCAACTTTGGTGAAAACTGCCTTGCAAGGAGCCCACCTCCAACACCCAGCCTCTGCCCTTGAGGGGTTTATTGGATGAGCTTCCAAGCCTCCATTAACTGTGAATTTCCAGTCTATTAACTATTTAGCTCTGGTATCACGTGGGCATTTCTAACAGAAACCCTGCTGCAGTGAATGGGGATGCTCAATATAAATAAGGAAGGAGCAGTGGATTGGATCAGCTCCATCTGGAAATGGGATAAACTCCTGTGTCTCACTAAACTGAGGTGATTTTGCTGCAGAAGGAGGCTGAACACTTTCAAAGGTTGGAAGCCAGACTAAAACCTGAGGAAGGGCTTAAATAGACAGTGGTTGCTGTCCCAAAAAGGGAATTTCAGCACCAGGAAAAGGTCCTGTTCCTCCAGAGCTCCTCCAAACTCTCTCTGCAGGCAGTTCCTGCACAGCAGATAATAGATGCAGATGTGTAACCAGACAGAATTTGTTTGGCTTTGTTTCTGATGCAACAGACATATCAAAAAACAATCAGATGTCACAGCAGCTATATTTACAAATGGATGGCTAATAACTGGAAGCTGGTGCAAATTAAGTCAGATTTATTTCACTCTAGGTGAGAGCTTGTTAATAACAGTGAAATGCACGAGGAAGAGAGGCTCTGCTAAATCTCCCTGCTTGGCAGAAGCCTCATCCATCACAGAATCGCTGCAGTTGAATATGGCACATTTACACAGTCTGTGAAAGATTTGCAAAAGCACCCAGGGGATTAAAGTGCACGAGTGCCAATGACTTTAAATGGTACTTGCTTTTGCAAATTTTGTCCCCTGAGACTTCAATAAACTTAATAATGCACAAAAATACAGTCTGAAGTGCAATCCAGCTTTACATAAGCTGGGCAAGTCTTGCTTTTGTTTTAATTTGATTGATATTTTAAGGGAAAAGCAAAAATGACTGGGTTTTCTGTGTATTTTTTACTAAATGATCAGACTGGAAAGTCGATTTTTTAACCATGCTTAACTCCAAGGCTGACAAATACAAAAGTTCCTAACAGCCAACAGATCAGATTTTTTTCAGTAGGAATCAACAGGTTTTGTGTCACAGAAGAGACAGGCAAAAAGAATTAAGTGGCCTTGACTAATCATCTCACCTAAAGAATATCACTGCTGACAGAGCACAGGAAAAAGGAGTTACAACAGGGAACAGAATAGCCTAAAGCACACAAACAAAAGTAACCTTTTAAAGTTGATTTGCATCAGAGGCTGTGGACCATTGTCTAAAAATACTAATGTTGACTCCTGCAGCCCAATCAAGCCTTACGCAGTGTATCAGGAGCAAAGCTTTCCAGCTGGGAATGCTTTAGCAAGGAGCAGCAGGAAAACTGAGAGTGAAATTCGGTTGCTGGGACAAACAACAAGCAACCCAAGTGCATGCCTGCTCATTCCACCATGTCTAAGGCATGCCCTGAAAGCCTGGAAGAGCTGAGAAACCAAACTTTCTGTGTGCCTGAGTCCTCCTTGGCCGTGTGGTTTTATATTCCTGAGATGCAAAACATTTTTCAGCAGCATTTTGGAAGTCCCAGATCCATCACCTGCTTCTTGTGAGCTCTTTCCAGGGCAGAGAGGGAGAAGGACACTCCAGAAGTGGCAAGTAGGTGGGGATGTCTTCAAGGTTTTCTGGTGAATTATCCTTCTGGAGGAAGCAGTGGCTTCCACACACACAGAGGGTGACCTGTTTTATATCATATATTACAATTTCACTCGGGTCTGGCTGGGTGGGAACTCACCAAAGCAGCCCAAGGGCTTCCCCCCCGTGCCTGCAGAGTCACAGAATTCCGGAATCACTGAGGATGGAAAACACCTCCAAGGCTGAGTCCAACCTGTGACTCATCCCCACCCTGCCATCAGCCCAGAGCACTGAGTGCCACATCCTTGGACACCTCCAGGGATGGGGATCCCACTGCCACCCTGAACATCAGTCCCAATGTTTAACAATCCCTTCAGGTGGAAGACCTGAATTTCAGAGGAAATTTCCTCCTGAAGCCCCCTGCCCTCCCCAGCAAGGGAGGCAGAGCTCCAGCAGACTCTCAGCCACGGGGTGATAAATCCTGAGGTGATAACTTCCAGCAGCAGGAGCGAGGCAGCAGCTCCAGGAGTTGTGTCTCACCTTTATGGAGCACATCCTCCCTCGTGCTGCAGCCCTGCAGTGAGGTGGCACCTGAGGAAAATCAAAATCAAGGGCAGGAACAAGGTTTATGTTGTGCTGGTGCAGCCAGGGAAGCAGCTGCTCATGGCTGCTCTGCACATGAGCCCGAGCTCTGACTGTGCACTGGCACTGAAGGAAATGCTGTGCAGATGAAAAAGGGATGTTTATTATTTGGGTTCTTTTTTTTCCTCAAAGGAGAATTATCTGTTTCTGTGCAGGCAAAAAAAAAAAAAAGACCCAAAAAAAAAACCAAACCACAACTGTCATCGAGAGAATTTCCCCTCCTTGTTGGATACTTTCAGGATTTCCTTTATTCTTTTTACTTTTACTTTTTGCTTTGTTGCTAGTCCTTGAAGCTTTGGCAGCTCTAAACTAAAAATACTGTTGAAAATTAGTACTATTGACTACAAAGCGTGCAGGATTACAGTTTCAATGTGCAGCACAGAATCAAGATAATGGACTTTTAATTCAGATGACAGGCACTAAGTCATGTACATCTGAGAGAAGGAAGCAAAAGCAGGTAGCTCTCTGATGCCAAGAAAACTTGTATTAATGGAAAGTGCTTCTATGAAAGGACCATTAACTTCCACAGTATAAAAGTATGAAGAATATGATGCATAATCCAAGCTTTCCCCTTGTGGGCATCCACATAGCAGTTCTGAAAAAGAGCAGAAATAGAGGAGCTAATCATCCATCTTTTTGCTATGCAGCAGATGTCAATAAATTGGAGTTTGTGTTCCATTCCACTAAAATCCCAATGTCCCAGGCAATAACCTGTCCTTCAATAAACACAGGGCTAATGCCCATTGAGATGTGAGCTAATGCTGAGTGGAAAATGACTTCTCTGTTTACCTACACCCAAACTGCATTTTATTCATTTTCATTTACCAGATAAAAACAATTGATTGCCTCAGCTTATCCTTTGTAAAGGAAAGGCCTTTGTGAACAGGAGAACATTGATGGCACAAGAATTCTAGCGGAATAAAATTGCTTTTCCCGCAAACAATGATTTTAATTTCTCCACAGATGATGTCTCCCAATTCTTTTAAGCCCTGGATGCAAGAGGTGGTTTGGGTGCTCTCCAGAGGCTGTAGGCACCATATGTCAGGGGGAAGACTAGAGGGCAAACTCCAGGCTGGCTGATCAAACAGTGAGACTTTTATTTTTAACTCTGCCGGAATTTGCAGTGCACAGCTGTGCTCCTCCCTGCCTGCCAGCTGCCTTGCATAACCTGGGCACGCTGATACCTCAGTGCTGCTCCCAGGTATCCCTGAAGGCACCACCACGTGTCCCCTTTTACATAACCAAAGGGGAAATCTCTGAAGCAGTTCCCCCCATCAGCAGGAGAGTGAGTGGGAAATGAAGAGCTGCAGCTCCCTGGCACCATCACCTCCCTCCCATCCCTGCCCACCCTTCCTGCCAGGCTCTCTGCCCACACCCTGTGCCTCCCCTCAAAGAGCTGTTGTTCCACCTGTCCCCTTCACCTTCTCCAAACCCCTTCCCACTGCAGAAATCCCCTTCCCTGCTGCCAGGCTCTGCTGCCATCTCCCCCTCTCCATCCCCTGCCTGTGGTACCCGCTGCTGGGGCTGCTCTGGCCTTTAGGGCAGGGTGGTGACTCCCCAGCCCCGTGGCTGATCAGCTCAAAGCTCTCATGCTGATGCCTCTTTTGGCCTTTTTTTGCTGGTGTTTCGTGTTATAGATGGACAATGAGATGATTGGCTCCCACAATTAAAAGATAACTATTGTGTGAATATTAAGAGAAGCTTTAGTGATGTACAGTTATGTTATTGTGGTTTAGATGTCCTCTGTTCTCCCCATGGTTTCCTTTTCCCTCCTGTATTTCCATCAGACAGCCTGGGTTGTCTAGGATAATTAAAAAGAAGGTGTGCACATGTGNAGACAATTTGCTGCCCCTGCAGCTGGGTTTGGTCACAGCAGGAGGAGGGTGACAGCTCTGCCTGTGCCACACATAGAAAATCTCACTGTGGCTTGTGTGTATGATCTGAGCTAAATGTGTATGGAGAGATCATGGAGACCCAGAATGGTTGGGGTTGGAAGGGTTCTTACAGATCATGGAATTCCACCCCTGCCATGGGCAGGGACACCTTCCACTGTCCCAGGCTGCTCCCAACCCAATGTCCAACCTGGCCTTGGGCACTGCCAGGGATCCAGGGGCAGCCACAGCTGCTCTGGGCACCCTGTGCCAGCCCCTCCCCACCCTCACAGTACAATTTTTCCTAACATCCAATTTAAACCCACTTCTTTCCCCCTTGTCCTGTCATCAGTTGCTTCCAGTCTTCTGGAAACCTGTCAATTTTCCCCTTACCACAGTAATTATTGTATCTGTTATTAATCATTGCCATCATCTGCTGGTTATTCTATTTTTTCAATAATTCACTCTATTAAATACAGGCTTGGCTCCCAACAAGAAATTACAAGGCATACAGGGATATAATTGTGCCAAGATCTGCAAACCAAGCACAGAAAGTCACTGTACTTTGTGTACTTGATGAGGCCAAGAGATCATGTGCTCACACCCCCTCCCTTTGTCACATTAGTCCTGAAGATTTCTGCAGGAATATTCGTGCTGGAAGCTACCACTGAATGTGAGTAATAGTAGAAGTTTGGCCTTTGTGAAAAGATCATTAAATCACAACGCACTGAGAAGGGACAAGAGTCCTCAGGCTTATTTCAAAAGCTATTTTTAGCTGTGGATATGAAGACTTTTCTTATCAAATAATTAGTCATCACCAGTAAAGGCAAGTTAACTTTTCAGAATAAAATAGGAAGTCATTGAAACCTTTTCTGAGTTTCCAAAAAAGGTTGATTTAGAGATCACTGAAGCCTCTGCACCTGACTGTAATTATTTAGTAACAGAAAATGGGAAAGCACAAAAAAAAAAAAAAGAAACTATTACAATTTCTGCCTTATTTGAAGGAAAAAGTGCTACAGATAAAGACATTTACCCAGATTTCTGTGTCATCCCAGTATTGCAGAGGTGCAGGAGAATTATAAAATTTAAAAAATAAAGATGTTTTACAGCTAGAGTAGTCTTTTGCAGAAAAATAAAATAAAATAAAAGGTGAAATCCTGACCAGCCAGAGAGATCACAGAGCAGCTCCATATTCTTGGGAAATGATGTTCTGACTACAAGCCAGCAAAATAATGCTGTCACAAAAAAATGCTAAGAGCTGTGTAAATTTGTGGTGGGGGGCTCGTCACTTGTGAAATAGTGGAGATAATTATGCTGCTGTGCCTGGCACTGGGCACATTTCATCTGGATGGCTGCATTTCATTCCAGGCACACAGATAAACGGGCAGAGTTCAAAGGAGAATAACAAAAAATAAGGAAAAGGGTTGAAAAGGAGACCTACAAGATAAGATTAGGGAAACTGGGTATAGCTGGACTGGAACAAATTAATCTAAATGGCAGGAGGGAGGATTTAGGTTTTAAGTACAAAGCAACCTTTATAGCTTTAAGAAAAGTTCAGCCATGGAACAAGCTGCCAAGGAAGGTTTTAGCCTTACCATCACTAGAGATACTAAAAGGCAGGAGACCATCTGTCAGGGAGAGTTTGGGGATTTAAAAAAAAAAAAAAAAAAAATACACTGCCTTAATTTAAGAATTGAGCTTAATAACCCATTTGTGACTAGACTTTAATGGACTAGAAATGGCAGAGCTTCTCTTTTGAGGGGAAGTTCCTGGATCTTCCCCCTCTGAAGATTGTCTTGATCATATAAACCAATAAAAGGGATTTCTGCTGTTTTCAGATTGAGAAGGATATTTGCACTTAAATGCTTCCAGGAGATAGATGTCTAAATATTAATTTCATCATATTGATAGTACACTCTGGTTTTTCCCCATCAGGCTTTGAACACTTGTATAGAGCTAATATTGAAAAAAGAATTCTAGAATCATGGAATATCCTGAGTGGGAAGGGAGTCACAGGGATCATCAAAGCCCAACTCCTGGCCCTACACAGACATCCCAAAGTCCCACCCTGTGCCTGGGAGCTTTGTCCAAACACTCCTTGAGTTCTGGCAGCCTTGGGGCTGTGCCCACTGCCCTGGGGAGCCTGTACAACAAATTGTCACCTTGTTTTAGTGTGGGACCCTTTGTTCCCACACCTCAGCTCCTCTGAGAGGCACTCAAGACAGTCCTGTTAAAACTTGTGGAAACTCCAGGTGTCCCTGGGTTCCCAGTTCCCACCTGTCATCTCCACCAGCAGCAGGTTTGGGAATCACAGCTGCTGTGTGGCTGGCAGTGATGTATCATGTCTTTGGTTCTCTCATCTCTTTGGTTCTCTCTCAAGACTCTTAATGAAGTTGCTCTTTGGAAATCCCTGAAGTCTGCTAGAGCCCTTTCTAAATGACATTTCTAAAATATGTTGTTAATTTTCCCTGGAGCTGAGGCCAGTGGGAGCAATGGTTTGAACAAGGCAGATGTTGTGCATCTGAGCTCCTCCACCAGCCATGGGTGAACCTCGTGCACTCCTGGTGATTTGTTGGTATTCATTTGTTGATACTGAGAGGGTCAGTTCAGATGGGATATTGGGAAGGAATTCTTCCCTGGGAGGGTGGGCAGGCCCTGGCACAGGGTGCCCAGAGCAGCTGGGGCTGCCCCTGGATCCCTGGCAGTGCCCAGGGCCAGGCTGGACACTGGGGCTTGGAGCAGCCTGGGACAGTGGATGTTCCCTTCTTATGGAAAAGAAGGTCAGAAAGAGCTGAGCTTTAAGAACCCTTCCAACCCAACCCATTCCATGGCTTGATTCTACGATTCTGTGATTTTGCCAGGTTGCTCCACACTCTGACTGAGTTGTGGGAGCCTCTGCTCTGGGCATTGATCCAAAACTCATTTCTACTTTCTGTAAAACCTCCACTTCCCCACTTCCCCCACAGGTTTGGCTGTGGCTTGTTTTTCTCTCTTTAACTTGACAGACCCCACATTCTTTGCTGTTTTCCTCGTGTGGGCATTCCTGGGCTTTTTGATGGCTTTTGATTCCTTCTGTTGGTCTCCTCTGTGTTTACTTCCACAGGTTATTTTACGGTCCAGGCAACGATGTGAACTAAGGATTTCACAGGCTCAGGCAATTGTTCTGATCACTCAGCTGTGGGTTATTCTCTTTTGGGATAATCTGGCAGCAATTTGGAGCAGAGGCAGCATGGATGTGTCTGGGGAGGGTGTGGGTGTCAGTGCTGGGAGCCATAACCCTGTTTTCTGCAAAATCTTCTGCTCTGAGTATTCTTCCATGTTACCTATGGGAACTTGGGGGTTATCAGCACAGATATCCCCCTAATTTAAATATTTCTTTCCATTACTGTGTTACTCACAGCTAGGCAGAGCTCAGTGAGTGTCTGGAAGTTAAAAGACCCACATTATCCCTGGAATATTTAACTGTCCTCTGTCACCCATCCTGGTTGAATCCAGTTCCTTTTCTCACCTCAGCCAAACCCAGAGAGGTCTTTGAAAAGTGTGAGTTAGTGGTAAGAAAAGAAATTAACAGCTGTCACCTTGGATATGGGCAAAAGATGATTGAAAAGCAAGATTCAGGAGCAAGAAAGCTCTCCTGGGAACATGAATCTGTGTGCAAACACATTTACATGAAAAGGAAATTGTCTGACAGGGGCAGCCACAATTATTCCAAATTTCATGGCAGATCACTGTTTCCTCATTATGTTTCTCTGTACATTAGGGCTGTGTCTGTAAGATGCACTCTGAACTGCACATCGAAGAAAAGCCCTGCTGCTGAAAGAGCCACAATTCATTTACTAACAGCCCCTGTTGCTGTGCTTCAATAATGCAATCATTTTCTCTGTGTCCCAACCATATGATTATTCCTGTTGTGTAGGAAATTTAAGTCCAAGGAATGTCAGATCAAATATAAAAGCCTAGTGCTTATCTATAGTTTTTATTCAATTAAGTAGCCATTACAGAGCTCATGCTGTTTCAAATGACATAATGCAGAACACAAATGCAGTCTTTTATTACAAATATATGTTCATCTAAACAAAATGGCACCAAAACAATCCAAAGCCATTACAATTTTTAGATTATTATGCTTAGGCTATCATTATATGGTGAGCAGTTGCTGTGAAAGACAAGTGGGGGAACTGGGGCCTCCATGAACCACACTTTGAGCACAGCAGCACTGTTATTTGAGGTTTATTTGTGAAATTCTTAAATGGAACAGTGCTGATAAAAAAATAAATAATGAAAGCACTGAGATGCAGCTTGGAGGACACTGACTTTGCAGCTGAGGAGTGGGAAAGTCATGCCTAGGACCTGGCACACAGAAAGAGGTGCCACAGCAGGGTCTGGGTGTTCCCTCCCAAAATGAGTTCTAAAAAACTCTGTGCCTTCCCACCCAGTCTCAAGCAGCTCACAAATCATGTTAGTACATGCTTCCTTCACTGCCCACAGGATTTCTCCTGCTCAGCATCCCTGAGGGCTCTCTGTAACCAGCAAGGGCCAGATCTCTTGGCACCATCTCTAAAATGATGCCCAGCACCACAAGTGCCTTCACCTGCGGAAGGTTTTCCCTTTTCCTTTGTAATCCCACAGCTCTGCACCTCTCCAGCACTGCTGCCCTGATGGGCTCCTGTGGGAAGGCCATGAGATCCCTCCTTTCCCCCTGTTCCTGCCCCCTGCTCTGGCTTTCTGTTTGAAGGTGACTAATGATGCATTTGTCCCTTGCCCTGCTGATCAAAGACTCCTGTAGAAGGTGGGAGAGGAAGAAAAGAATCCCCCTGGGCAGAGCTGGGAATGACACCTGGATCTGTGCCCCCTGAAGGAGTGAAAGGCTGGCAGGCTGTCACCACTCACCTCCCCATTTCAGACACGTTGTAGCAGATTTTTGTTGATCAAAAGCTGGGCTAACACAGCAATAAAGGGGCTCAAAGCTGAACACAGAACAGTGCAAATGGACACAGGAAGCCTGTTATGATTTACTCCTCAAACACTGAAAATAATATGGAAACAGAGAGATGGCACAGAAACAGTTGCCGATTATGTAGAGACTGAAAAACTGCATCAAGAAATAGAGTTTAGACAGTCAGTTCCTATTTTTACAGACAAAAATCAATCCCAAACTTCCAAAGATATTTTGTGTCTGGTTTATTATTTTCTTTCCATAACAGTCAATGTGGTCCAAGATCTCTGAATGTTATCATGCAAAGAGGAAGGACGGGCACAATTTCCCCACTCAAACCACTTTATTGACACTTGCAAGACAAAAATAAACTGCTCCCTGCTTCCTACACCCCTCATGCCAGCTTCTGTCTGCAACTTTTCTTTTTTTTTTTTTCACTTTCAGCTCATTACAAGGGAGTCATTTTATTTTCACATTTTGCTGGCAGCTGGAATTCTCCAAATGAGGGAAGCAGGGCTGAGATGCATCTATCTCATCCCTCAGCAAAAATCCCTGCAACATACGGTGCTGTTATGATTCTGAGCTTTAGGTGGAGAGGGAAACAGGCATCTGGGCTGGGTTCATTTGTAACGCTGCACTTGCTGGATTAATATGGAAAGACAGATGAAGGCAGACACTTTAATTACTTCACCCTAACTTTTTATTACAACATCAAGTAAAATGGTGAGTTACAGAGGATAATGGGTGTGAAACATCTGGGATGAAGTCGCACACAAGCTCACGGGTTGTTATCTGCCAATGGGGTTTTAAATATTGATAATTTCTGTACATGCATCTTTGTGTTATTTCTGATTTTGATAAATCATCTCAGGATTACTTTGTTTTGAGCTGTGAGGTAGCTACTAGGACTGGGACCCAGCTTTTTTCTTCTGGAATTTTCTGAACTGGGACTGTATCGCCACGGCCGCCCGCTCTGTCTCTGGCGCGTCCATGTCTATGTCAAACTCCTCTTGGACCTTCTTTTGCCCATCTGCTCAAAGGAAACAGAACAAAAACATCAACAGCTTTTTCAGACAGGGATGATCACTGAACAGCACAGGTGGAAAATTCTGCTTCTTTCTCCTTCTTCCTAAAGATCCTTATTAAATACCCAGGTAAAAGCCCTTTATCCCTTAACCGTATCCGGCTCTCAATTTTCAGACCAAGGAAAAGGCATCAGTAGACACAGCCATGGCAATGGTGAGAAGATTCAGGGAAAAAACCTGGCACAAGTTACATCAAACCCCTCCCAGTGACAGAGTTTGGGGAGCTGGGCACTGAGGAGCAACATCCAAAGGGTGCTCAGCACTCATCCAGCATCTGAGCAAGTCCCCCCAGCCCAGGGAGCCAACGGTGAGGGACAGAGGGACTCTGTGCCACCCAGCAGGGAGAACTTAAAGTTCCTTTCCGACCTAAATTATTCTATGTTTACCCTAAAAAAAGAGGCAGATTAAAATATTTTAAAGTAGAAGCATTAAGACCCTGTTCTTATCACACCTCCAACATGAGAGGAAGAGATAATACTTCCTAAGGCTAATTTCCATCCTTTCCGCTCGTTTCCTGCCTCGTCCCTTCCAACACGCACAGCTCTTCCCCTCTGAATCATTTATGTCCAATCTCTCTACCATTGTGCTGCTTCCCTCACTTCTCTCCAGGCTCTGCTCTTGTCTTTCATCCTCAATCCTTGGCTCTTTGCCTTCCTTTATTCCCAGGCCTCAGCTTTCCCTTCAGCTACATTTGGCCTCCACGTGGACAACCCAGCTGACTCTGCTGAATTTTCCTTCACCCACCTACAAGTTAAAAGTGCAGCCCTGGGAAAATTCCTGCCCTGGTTGCAAAGATAACCCTAAACTGCCTGGACTGAGTTGGTGGGAGCACACTTTGCCCCACTAACCTTGTCACAGCACCGAGTTTTTCACCATAAACTGGTTTGTTAAACTCACTGATGTAACTGTTGTGTGCCAGCCTGCAGTGCACGTCACACCAGGAGTCTGCAGGGAGCTCTGCTTGGGGGAATTCACCCATTTTGAACCACTTTGCTCTGAATTCTTGACATTAATACCTCCAGGATGCTCATCCCCAAGCAGCATTAATGCAAATAAAGGCAACGCTTTCAATGTATTATTAAAATGAAAATAAACTTATCCCCCATTGTCTCTGTCCTGCACACTAGAAAACAAGGATGCCATTCCATGGTTTTAGCATGAGTCCTGCAGGATTTGTTGCCTTTACTTCTCATTCTTGCTCAGAACTCAGTTTTTGTGTCCATTTTATGTGGACAACTCTGAACTGAGGGAATATTTAAAGGGAAGGTTTTGCAATATCCCATACTGATTTTTTTTTAACTACAACAACCAAATAAATGTGGCTATGTTAATGTAAGAGAAATGTTCACTTAGTATTTTGTTTTATTTAGAAAACATTTTAAGAAGAAAGATGAAAATGGAAGAAGAAAATCTGGATAAAAAGAACAGCTTGAGAGCTCACCAAGTTTTATTATACAGGCTAATGAAAAGCTAAGCTATCAAAACAAAGATTTTTGTGGAACAAAATCAATCCATTAACTTTATGTCATTAAATCACAGAATCATGTCATTAAATCCGAGAATCTTCATGGTTTGTGTAGCTATTCAAGCAATACAACCACCCTAAGTACAAAAATACAATTATAGTTTATCTTCCATGGGGAAAGGGACGTGAAGGTCGGAAGTGACACAGCCAAGGAGAAACTGGAACTGATTTTGATTTGGTATTTATGGGTTAAAGGCAACCTAACAGTAAAAGTGGACTCTGTCCATTGATTTTAGCCTTTCTGTGGAATAACTGCTGTCCTTTGGAAATGCCAGTTGGGAAAACCAGATGGGTGGATGAATAGACACAATTGGGTCTGTACCTCTTGATGAAATCTGGCTTGTACAGCTCATTTCCTATTGCAGCCAAGTTTTAGCACTATCTTAACTTGCAACTGTGACTCAGCAATCTCATGTTAAGACTTAAGAAAATGCAGCATTTAGTGTAATTTGTCTCTAAAATTTCCAGGACACTTAAATCTTTGCTTGATGTGTACCAGCATCACTGCCTTAAAATCAACTGTAATACAACAATTTACACTACCTTAAGGTTTTACTTCCTTTTATTTTTTTTGACCTACAGTTGTTGACATCAAAACCAAAATTCCATATGAGCTCTTCCTATATTTCTATTTTCCTATCACTCCTGAGAAATGCTGGGACAAGAAGTTTTCGGCCATGACTTAGACTTGTCATTAAGAAATCAGAAGTGTTCAAAAGGGCCAAGATATTTCTATGAATAAAGAAGAAACTCATAATTAGCAGATGGTAGGGAAATATAATGATTACACATATGTGCATAGTATGCATTCTAAAACAACATGTGCATTATCTATATAGGTAATGTAATGGACGTATCTGTATAATTTTCTTTCTCCCTATGCCCATATTTCACTTTTTTATACATGGATGGTCCATCCACATTTGCATACATAGAGAATATATATTAATACATAATATCTCAGACATATTTGCTTAAAGAGTTTAAGTCCTATGTTAAACTGGAAAGAGCTGGATTGGGTATTTCCTGAATTTTGGGAGTGGATTTTCCTGGAGTTCTCCCCAAACCATTTCCTATTGATACCTGTCACAACACAGATACTTTACCAGATGGACTGTCAATCTGGAGAGAAAATTCAGTGGGGTGCCAGCTTGGGCTTTGTCTAAGGGAACAAAATTTTAGCTTTTACCTTGAGCTGCTCCCCTAAAAGCAGCCTTGTGATTTAAAAAGTGTCACACCCTGCAAACAACATGGTTTTACTAGTTAGGAGCAGGAGTTCCAACTCCCCTGTGACAGAGGAGCTGGAACCAGGTGATCTTTAAGGTCCCTTCCAACCCACACCATTGTCTGATTCTACAAATTAAGAATTAACCAATGAATTACAATGGAAAGCCAGCCTGGGCTCAGGACCTGCACAGACTAGAAATCACCTCACTGCACTGATAAAAAGATTAAAGCCTTTTTGCACCCTTCCTACTCCACATCCCCCCATGCAACAGTAACTTTTACCTGTCAGCAGTTGTTCACGTATCTCAAGTGTGCAGGCTGTTGGATTTGAGTCCTCAAATCATTAAATTTCTGCAGAGAGCTGAAAGCAAGCCTGTAGAAATGCTCCTCTTTCATGCACTCCTGGTTTTCCTTTCACAAGGGATAATTAGCTTGGAAATGATCTGAAAACCCAGGAAATTCTTGCTCTCAGCAGGCCAGAGCACAGGTAAGCACTGGCACAGGTTTTACTCCTGGATTTGATTTTTTTATTCCTGATGGTGGTGGCCAACCATTCTGATAACAAACCACCTTCTTCCAAGCTACCTTGATGGGGCAATAAAGGTCGATCAGGATTCCCTCCCCACCCTCTGCCACACACAACCTTTTGTTGGTATCTTCACTTTCTAAATTACATGATGATTCCTTCCATATGGATATCTGAGGATACCTGGACTACACCCATCCCCAGGAGAAAACCAGGAAAAACAGAACTGTTGTCAGCAGACTTAAACTCATGAGCTTCTTGTGATTTTACAGGATTCAGAGATGGTTGATAAGCCCTAGCCTGCATTTTCTGCTTTCTGAGGGGGGATCTGCTTTCATCAGCACCATAATAAATAAATCCCCCTAACCCTTCCCACTAAACTCAGCTATTTCAAGGCTTTCCCTGAAAGATTCCTTCATACTTTGCTGAACTCTTCTGACACCCTGAACAACCAGGGCAGCCAGTGCATGTCCCTGCTGGGCTCTGATCACTGCCAGCAGGGGAGGTGAACAATCCCACACCAGCAGTTGTTGGCCATAACAGAAGATTGTTACTCAATGAATTTTCCAAAATCACGTTTAACCATGGACTGGCTCTGATGCCAATTGAGGCAAATCTGATCAAAACTGATCTGATCTGAAGCAAAAATCCTTGGGGCATCAAATGCCTGCTGACAAGGGGCACCCCACACCCCAGCACCATCACACTGCAGGGCTGGAGTCAGAGAGAATTTATAGGGCACAGGTTTTCCCTCACCACAGGCAGCACTCATCCCAGCAGGAGAGCCTGAAGCAGCAACTAATGAGCTGCTTTCCAAGTCTCCCAGCATCTTGCACTGCTGCAGCTGAAAAAAGATCTATGTTTTCCCTTTCCAGATGAAACAGCATTAGAATGCTGTCTCCGTGATCTGCTACAGTGCCTTGTGATCCATGGCAAACACTGGATGGATAATGAAGCTGAAGGAAAACAATAAAATCTTGCACATAAATCTACCCATCAAACTCTGAAGAAATGTGGTGCAAATGTAATTATTCACAAATGTGCCTCCAGCTATTTCTTTCATTTACTTTTCAACTGTGAAGTAAAATGAATTGTGATAACGCTGGGAAAAGGAAACATTGCTTATTCCATATGGGCCAAAAGTTTAAAGCAGTCTTTTGTGACATTTGAACACAGCCTAAACAGACCAGTCCTTCCCAAAACTGCTCAGGGAAGGGAAAAGGTTAGTGGGGTGGAAAAGGGGACTCATCTTTATTCTCAGAAATTCACATTTTCCAGATGAAACAGAAATTGCTCGTCACATTCTGGAAACCATTCAGCATGAAAAATCACAAGGGCTGAAGCCTCTACCTGGCATTTCATGTCTCAGGTGCCATCCTCTGCCCCTGCTCGCCCTGCTCACATCTAACAGGAATTATGGTCCCAGACCGAAGATGGAATACACTCATAAAAATACTGCATTTTTCAGGGGCTAAACTGCAGCGTTTGGGAAAAAAGATTCAATGGAGTGTGGGACAGAATCACAGGGCCAGAAGCAGTGTTTGCCTCAGGCAGGATCATTACCTCCCACTGCTCCAAAGATTTTTCAAGCTGTGACAATCTTTATCCCAAGCTATTACACCAGCCTGTCCAATGAGGCAGAACAGCCCCTAATTAAAGAGGACCAAAATGGGCAGGAATCACACGGATGTTGACATCCATGTGCAGCATTATCTTTATGTGATGGGAAGAGTCATTTTGTCTGCTCAGACTCCACACAGCAACCAGCCAGCTGGAGAAAACATATGGATGCTCAGAGGTGGGGAGGTCACACTTAACTCCTCACAAAGAACAGTTTTAAAAGCCAAGAGTTGATGTTGGCCATTCTTTCCCCTCTGTATCTATTTAAGGGTGAGGAAGTAAAAGACTCATTTTTTAGGGGAGTTATAGAAGCATGGAATGGCCTGGGTTGGAAGGGACCTTAGAGATCATCCAGTGCCACCCCTGCCATGGCAGGGACACCTTCCACTGTCCCAGGCTGCTCCAAGCCCCAGTGTCCAACCTGGCCTTGGGCACTGCCAGGGATCCAGGAGCATCCATAAAATTTCTGGGCAAACTGTTACAGTTCCTCACTAAGCTCACAGTAAACAATTTCTTCTGATATCTAACCTAAATCTACACTGTGTCAGTCTGAAGCCATTCCCTGGGTGCTGTCCCTGCATCCCCTGGAAATTGTCTCTCTCCAGCTTTCCTGGGGCTCCTTCAGGCCCTGCAAGGCCACCCTGAGCTCAGCCCAAAGCTTCTCCTGTGCAGGTGAACAATGCCAGCTGTGCCAGCCTTTCCTGCCAGCAGAGCTGCTCCATCCCTCTGCTCATCCTGGAGCCTCCTCTGGGCTCTCTGCAGCAGCTCCAGCTCCTCCCTGTGCTGGGCCCAGGGCTGGGGCAGCAGAACCCCACAACCCTCCTGTCCCTGTTCCCTGGCAGCAGAGCCCGACCCCCCCGGCTGTCCCCTCCTGGCAGGGACTTGTGCAGAGCCACAAGGTCCCCCCTGAGCCTCCTTTGCTCCAGCCTCAGCCCCTTCCCAGCTCCCTCAGCCCCTCCTGGGGCTCCAGCCCCTTCCCAGCTCCGTTCCCTGCCCTGGACACGCTCCAGCTCCTCCAGGGCTCTCCTGCAGGACCAGAACTGGACACAGCCCTCGAGGGGCCTCTCAGAGCCAGCACAGAGGGACAATCCCTGCCCTGCTCCTGCTGGACACAAAATTTCTCAGCCAGCCCAGCTGCCAGTGGCCTCCTTGGCCACAAACATTCAACTTCTTCATTAATAGGCACAGAATTTTTTCTCTAATTAGATTAGGAACAACAATAATTTTCCTTCCTGCTCATTAGAAGTGCTGCAGGGTGAGATGCTCGTTTTGTGACAGGGACTCCATCCCTAAAGCTGTTCCTGTTGTCACTCCAAAAGGAATCCAGACATTCCAGGGCCACCTTCCAGAGTCCAAGGCTCCCTGTTGTGTTTGTCAGGAGAGAGGCACTCGACGTTGGGGAATTACAGCTTTACACAAGGGGGTTTTGTTTTCAGGTATTTGAAGGTGGAAGATGCTGGGGAAATGTAAAGTCCATATAGGAACCATCTCTGAAACTGAAAAGCAACCCCTGGAGCTCAGCAGTCTCCTGAGACTTCAAAAGCTCCATGTGGAAAAAATAAAATAAAGGTTATCATTAATGATAAGACTAAATGTAACATCTATTTTTATCTGAACCACACCAACTGGCCCCAGAATATCACTCAAAGCAAGCCAGAAATAATTAATATCATTTGATTCAACTGTAAATTTCAATTTGGTATAAAGAACATGACCTTATTAGGCAACCAGAATCTTTTATTTTTCAAATTGACCTTTACTTTCAGAATATAGTGTTGCTATCTCGAACTTGAAAAATTAGTTTTGCTGTAAAAAATAATGGTTGTTCTTCTATAATTTTAAAAATGTTATTTCAGCATGAGGCTTTTGAAATGTCTGATTAATCTTTTTTTTTTCCTAGTTGTAATATTATTTGAGAACAGGAATATTATTTCTAACGTAAGATAAATTAAGTAGCACCAAAATTATGTACATTGGGGTAATATAATGGAATGGAAAGGAATAGCAATAAAATTCAGTTTACAAAAATTGCATTCTCGAGTAGATCGTAGCCAACTACAGATGAATTGATTTTGCTCAACAATTAATATAGAGACAAATATTGTTTTTCCTTAAATGCTAATATTATTTAAGCAATTATTCCTCATCTTCAAAGTAATTAATGGATCACTGCCAGCCTTTTAAAATGGTTTACAAACACATAACTGATGCACAGATAGGTACATAATTCATGGGAGGCATTCTGGGAATGAAACCAGAGGCCCTAATTCACATTCCCACATGGAGATCAAACTTTGTGCAAGTTTAACTGGGCACCTAGCAAATAAAACCAGCCTGTTTTCAGCTCTGTAATCTCATCTCTCACCAGCTAAAGGTGTGTCTGAGGGGTGCTAAAATGGAAAATTCAGTGGGAGCTCTGGCATCTGAAGGGAAATAGTGCTGGGCATCAAGTGCTGACACTGACACAGAATCACAGAATTTCCTGGCTTGGAAGGGACCCCCAAGGACCAGGGAGTCCAGCTCCTGTCAGGTCGCTGTGTCCCTGCAGAACGGTGCCCCACAGCAGGGATAACACACCCAGCCCTAACTCAGCCTCTCCTGCAGGTCAGGATGCCAAAATCCTCCTCACAAATTCAGCCCAGAGTCATGGGAGTCTCGTTCTGCAGCTGCCTCTGATGCCCAAGGCTCCAGCCAAGTCTGAAATGGGAATTGTTACAACGTGGTTTTAATTTCCTCTGCCATTTCCAGGTCTCATTTCCCAGTTAAACACTGTGCCTTTAACCAGCTTTGCTGTGGAGGGAGCTGCATTTCAGCAGTGCGTGAAGCAAGCTGCCCTCCTGCCTGGCTCCTCGACTGCTTGATTAATATATGATCAGTTATTTCCCTATTATGGTAGCATGCAGGCGCTCCCAGCCCGAGCTGGGAGCCCTAATGTGGTTACAAATGCAGAACAATAAATTCTTTCCCCTCCACCACCCCTCAGTGCTCTGACCTTTGCAAAAGTGTCTTCAGCAGTAACGTTTAAAATAACAACGGGAGAACTTCCTCAGGGCTACCTCGACACCAGCACATTATCCAAGGCCCCAGCACAGCTCAGGCATCATCCACAGCTTCCCTAAATATCTGAGAGCTGGTGCAGCCACGGGCATGGCTGGGATTGTTCCAGGCAGACTCTGCCAAGGGACTGTGGTGGCAGAGGGTGGGACCCGTGGGGTGTTGAGGGAAAGAGAGTTTAGCCCTTTTGATTCAAGCCATGCTGCACCACTTTGCATCAAAACCATATAAAAGGCTCTCAACCCATTTTGTTTTCCAAGAGGGATGTTGCCCCCAGCACTTTCAAACATTTTCCTGCTCAGACTGCAAAGGAACTGCTTCAGAATGAGTTGGCACTCTCTGTTAATTGTGGGATGACCAATGATACCGGAGGGCACTCGCCAGGAAAACACAAAAACAGAGGATTTTATCTTCCAGGGTGGCACTGCCTCCCTCAGCTTTGCTTTCCAGGGATGCTCCCTCAAGAGCAGCTGGGGAAGGAGGTCGGAGAAGTGGCAGTGATCACAACATGCCACACAGGAGTGGCAGGAAAGGGGGATCAAACCCCTGCCTGCCAAAGTGACAGGAGCTGGGGAAGGTGGCACGGGTTACAGAGCAAAACCTGTCAGTCACACAAAGGAGAGGAATCAATCAAAAGCACCGTGGTATGGAGTCAGAAGATGGTTTTTTCCACCCACAAGGAAGAGCAAGACTTTGCCCTGCTCATCTTCAAAGTGGAAAATAAAGGAATTTTCTTGGAGTCACTGGATACCAGCCTATCTGTTAGCAACTAATGAGAGGCTATTTTAAGTTTACAGGGTGATTTTAATAAAAACTACTTTATCAGCACTTGGAAAGTCACAGTGAGAAAACACTCTCCTCTTGTAAAATCTATCACAGCTTTTAATTACAAATGACTTAATCCCACATTCAGAGGTAAGGTACAGGAACTGAGCTTTGCTATTCAATATCACATTCTGAAGCAAAGGAGATATTGCAGAGAAATTCTTCCCTGTGAGGGTGGGCAGGGGCTGGCACAGGGTGCCCAGAGCAGCTGTGGCTGCCCCTGGATCCCTGGAAATGTCCAAGGCCAGGTTGGACATTGGGGCTTGGAGCAGCCTGGGACAGTGGATGTTCCCTTCCTATGGAAGAGGTAGTTGGAAGATGAGCTTGAAGAACCCTTCCAGTCCAAACCATTCTATGATTCTATTTCAGCATGTTCTAAGCCTTGTAAGTATTATCAGTAAGAAGCACTCTACTGCACAGATTAAGTGCAAGAAACAAACAATTTTAATAATGGCCAAACAGTGCAGCTTTTATTTGCACAAAAGTGGGCATTGCTCATGATGCAACAGGATAAATTAATTTAGCACAATCACACTCCAAAAAAAGGCACAGTTTTAATACATGTACCATGCTTTTTTAACATCTTGCACTACCTGCCAGTTTGGGGATGCTTGTGGAGGCAACTAGTCAATAACTGGGTAGAAGTGGAGCTTGTGAGGTTAAAAATGCCAAAGGAAGTACCTGGACTCCTTTAGTGACAGAACAGAATTGTCAGAGGATAAAAACAGGCTGGGATGAACAAACCTGCTCTAAGACATTCCTTTAGGAGAGCGTTTGGCAAAAGAAAGTTTGTCACCCCTCCATAAAACCACACTCATCCCTTCAGGAGAGCCCCAGAGATGAGATGGATGTAAAATCCAGGCTTCTGGAGCAGCTCCAAGGTAGTTCAGCCTGAGCAAAGACCAGGAAACTCTGATAGACATAATTTACCATGAAACTTGGCCTGCCACTGGGTCTCACATGCTCCTGCATCCTTGGCTTTGTCACTTCTGCTCCAGCATCCACAAGCTCAGCCAGAGTGCTGGATAGACTCAGTCTGACCAGAAGTTTTACTGAATGTTCCACAGAATGAAATTTTCTCACAAAAGGTACAGAATTTTAACATCTCTGACTCCTGAAAGCAGTCACCCAGCTGTAGTTTTCCACCATAAAGCAAAGAAATTCTGTTGCAGGAAGGCTGGTTCTAGGAAATTTCCACTGTTTTCTTTTGCTTGGGCTGTTACCCGAAGAGAATCATTAATTTGAGTTTACATGTCTCCACTGAACATAAAAAGCCACATTCTCTGTTTATTTCCCCTGCAGGCTGGCTTGCTTAACTTTCTTAGGAAGACAGGAGGGGCTGCTCAGGAGAATGTAGGATAACACTGAAACAGCAGCACAGGGGAGATAAATTAAGATCCAGTGGCAATGTGGCTCTGAAAGAGGATGAGAAGGAATTAAATGCTGGAGGGTACTGTGAGTGTGTTCCAGGCTGTCTTGCCCAAAAGCCACTTGGAAAGCCATGTTACATGCTCTGCAGAAGCTCGTTAAGCCAAATATTTCAAAACCAGATTTGAAGGTCTGACCAAAAGGTCTGGCCAATTTCTAGGGGGGGGAAAATCCTTCATCTAACTTAGAATCATAGAATCAATTAGGCTGAAAAAGATCTTTGAGATCATCAAGTCCAGCTCTAAAGGAAGCAAAACTTGCAGGTGTTCAGAAATGGAGAAAACCAGGGATTCCAAGGGTGCAATTCCAACATTTTTTGGACAGCATGAATCTCACCCTTGAATCCCTTCCTATACTGCTTAATTCTCCATTAGTGTTAAAGGCAGCTCAGAGGGACTGGTTCAGATGTAGGTATTGTTCCTTAAATGAGTTACATTGCCTGAGCCTGAGTGGTGCCTCAACTACACACTGTAGAATTTCAGATGAACACACTTATCTGCTATTTCATGAGAAATTCTTTCTCACCAAATGAATTATTTAGCCCTTATGAAAAGTACTACACTGAAACTGCAGCAGCTAAGAAATCTTGTTTGCTCCAGAAAGGAAGAAAATAAAATAAGGGTAGGCACACCTTCTCTCACAACTCCAACTGTGTGCTCTGATCCCATGGGATGGAGAAGAGAAGAGCTCACCTTCAGCAGAGGGTCAGAATGAACATTTGTTCCCTCTGCTGAGATGGCCAGGGAAGCTGCCAGTTGTGGAGCTGATCTGGATCCTCTCATGCTCCCTCAGGAGCTGACTGAACAGTGTGCATACACTTTTCTTTTTATAGAAATATAGTTGAGCAGACAAAAAAAAACTGTATCAGCACCTCTCGCTCTCCTTTCAATTTAATTCAGAGATAGTGAATTTTTGTGTACACTGTGTGCCTTTATGTGTACATCAATAAGACTCCTTCTATACCTCTAATAAGGGATTACAGCTAACACCACGACAAGCAATATCAAATGCTTCATGTGAACAAGCAGCCAAATGACAGTTTCTGTGAGAGCTGTAATTGAATTCAGCAGCTACAGCAAACACCAAACCTCTGCTCTGCTACTTAACCAAGAATGAGCCAGGTGATGGCTGCTGCCATCCTGAAGGGTGGAGGTGCTCCAAGGAACCTTGCTGCACCCAGCATGTGGCAAAGGCAGCCAAAACAGCGCTGAGAATGCAGGAGGAATAAAATGTGGGTGTCAGATGTGCTGGGTGGCCATCTGTAGAAGACAAGAACACTTTAAAAGGTATTGCCATGATTCTCATGGCTGATCCAAGCCAAGGATCACTGACATCAGACTGGGATCTGCATGCAGAGCTCAGAAAACCACAGTGACCACCTCCTAGTGCAGCTCCCAGCCATGGTGCACTCAACAGAGAATTCAGATTTCACAGCACAATTGCACTCACACGTTCCTTACATGCCAAAGCACCCAAGTTACTGCTTCATCATTCCTTAATGGAAGAAATCCAGCCCCACCACACATCCTTGCCATGTTTTTTTCTTTCCCCTCCCCTGCTGTGGAAACTGATGCTGAGGTGGACACGATTCTTGGCTCAGATGCAGAACTGGAGCACAGCTCTGCTCTTCCACTAATTTCCTGTCCCAGAGTAATAAAAAAGACCTTATTGTCACATAGGACAATTTACTGTTTAGCATAAGGGAGTAAAAAATGGCAGTGAATAGATCCTATAAAAGAGGGGGGATGAATCCAGAAGGGCAAGGTGTCCTTCTGAGCAGCCCTTTCATTACCCAAAGGCAGTTACTGTACTGGGAGGCTAAAGCCTGGAATTGTAACGAGTCAATACCAAAGCTCTGTGGGATTTCTTGTCCCTGCCTTTAGCCTCTGTATTTATTGAGTGAGGACTGATGGTTGTAGGGTAATGTAATTTTCCAAGCCTTTCCAAAGCAGCAAAGATAATGAGCAAGGTCGGGCTCCAAAGCCAGTAGACAGTACTTCAAATCCCACTTCTGCATTTTTTCCCCTTTCCCCCACCTCATAAAAAAACAGAATTCCAAACCTTCTAGGTCCTAGGCACTGACTCAGCAACATCCTCTTTTGAACTCAATGCTGTTTCAGAAAAGGGTGGAGGGGTTGCTCTCCCCTAGGAGTGCAGTTCTGTGTTCTGACAAGCATCTAACTAAAGTGTAGATCATTAAGGCTGCCCTGCAGTGGGCTTATTCTCAGGTGTGTAGCAAGGAGGAGTATCCACCTTTTTATAGCCTGTTTATTGATTAATCACACCCACACACCTTTTTATTTTATTATTTTTTTAATGTGAGTAAAAGCAAGCATGTTTTTCCAATAAAGCCCCTGCAGAAGGAGAAAGCAGGTCCATATTCCGAGCTCTTTATCTACATCAGGAGGTTATGGAGCAGGGAAGTGAAAATGGTCTCATTATCCTGACAGATGGTGCACTTAACAAACCCACACAGAACACTGAGGACACAAAGGAAGGTTGTACGTGCTGGAAGTGTGGTGCATTTCTGAGCTGCCAGAGAAGTGGTGTGTGAGGTACCACACTGGCCCTCCAGCCTTGCTGCTTTTCCAGTCCTCAGAGCTGGAACAAATCCCTTTTGTCATCCTCTGCCTCTTTTTCCAGAAAGGACTGTCCCTCCTTTTAATCCTCCCATCCTGCAACATCTCAAAGGAAGCTCAGAAAGATTCCTCTGTAATTTCGATTTTTTTTTTTTTAATGCAAAAACATGTTAAGGCAAAACCAAACAAAAAGCAAGTTTTATTAATATAAGCTGTCTAGAAGAAAAGGAGGCTTCCTATTAATCTTATCTTGGTTTTCACCTCACTAAGTTTTCACCTGGTGCCTTTTAACAACAGCTATTTAAAATCAATTTTATCAGGAGGGGTGGCCATTGATTTAACTAAGTGCTGCAATTGCAATTAGAAAGTTATTAAACCCCGTGCCAGACAGACTAATTGACATGAAAATATGACTGAGGCCGGGGAATAAAGGTTTCCCTCCTGCTTCAGCTGTAAGTTTATTGCACACATAAAGCTATCTTAAAAGAACATTCAGGTTGCAAAGTTGAACACGAGAAAGTTAATAAATGACAAAAGGAACTGATACCATTAGGCAAAATTAACTGAATCACTGAGTGGGCAACTTTAATTTTTGACATTGAAACTTCCATGGTCTTAGGAGCACAGTGTTTCCTAGATTTAAAGCCCAAAAAATGTATTTTGATGCAACATATGGACACCCACATGGCTCCTCAGCACTGCTGCTTGGAACTGTTAAATCAACACCAGTTTTAATGGAGTAACTGGCAGTGGTGGGAGGCTGCTGTCCTGTTCCTGAATCAGCAGCTAAGGAAATGAACTTGACTATTTTTTGGGTGGGATGAAGCTGACGGGAAAGGAACAACGAGAAAACTCTGATGCCGTCAGATGTGGTGGCTGCTCCTGCTCCACCTCATCCATCCCCACTTGGGGCCAGCCCCAGCTCTGTCCCAGCCCCCATGGTCACCACGGCTCCCAGCAGACCTCAACAATGCTGTGTCTTTATCTGGCTACTCCTGCTCCCCAAAACTGCTCCAAGACATTCCCTAACCTCAAAATTCCAGCCCAGCCAGTCCATATTCCTCCCAGTCAGTCCATATTCCTCCCTCCCGGTCCCGCTTCCCATCCCAGAAGTATCAAATCCTGCCTAATCCTCTGTGGCTCCAGCTTCCTGAGGAGCCCTACTGAACTCCTTTGTCATCCCATCCTTTGACCTCCCTGCTCCAGCTTCTGGGACCCTCTGCTCCCAAGCAAGGAGGCACATTTTTTCCTAAGCAATTGTGATGTTTTGGGAGCACAGAAAGGGCATGACCCTGCCTTTGGCTTCAGCTCCTGGCCAAAGCATCGCTGAATGTGGCAGCAATTAAGGAAAACGATGATTTCCTTAAGCCTTTCAAAGACAGTGTTGCTTTAATTGCTTTAGTGTTTACTATTTGGCTCAGTGATGTTGAGTTTTCACAGAAAAAAAAATAATTAACTGCTTCACTGAACTCATACAAATGTAGGACTTGTATAACAGATAGAAAAGTCACATCCCAGATGACAAATCTTACATTTCTGTTCAAAATGACAAAGGCTCAAAGCAGTCAGACAAAAGGCCACCAGAAATTGTTTTTAATTTCTTGATGTGCTAACATTTTGCTCAAGCCTCATTTTTGGAAAGTACTGGAATGACTTTGCTGAACCCTTCCAAAATAATTCTGCTTGAGGCAAGCAATCAAAATGACAAATTTCAGCCTGAGCACTTGGATTTTGGCAAGGTTGTGTACAACTGAAAAGGGAGCTTTTAACCAGCAGAGTTCAGCAGCTGTTAATTGGCCTTGCCACCAGTCCAGATTGCAATAAACAAAATAAGTGCATGTAATAACAGTGAAGGAATGTAAACTAAATGAAATAAAAGTTACAGATAGCTGGAAAATCTTTCAAAGGGATCAAAATCAGAGGGTGAATGTTACTCTGCTGGTGTTTTTAGAGTTTCCAATTACTTCTTGAAGATTTAAGCACAGGGAAAAAAACTGAAAACAGTTGAGTCACTTAAAATGATTACATGGAAGACTAAAAATTAATCTGAGTAGTGCTTTTCACATTCTATGCTGAGGATTTCTCTCGACTTATCTCTGCTACTCATTTAAAAATTCTCCAGAAAACATTTTCCCTTGTGTGAATTTAAACCCCGATGGGCACTTCTAAAAGTCTGTGTGGATTTACTGACATGTCAGATTGTCAATAAAGCTGATCAGAAAGAGCATCTGAGCTGACACACAAGGCTGCCCATCCTCAGATCATCTCTCCAGCCATGTTTTCTGATCTAGAGAGATCCACTCTTCCTCCCCCTGTTTCTGAGGATTACAAGGACAAAGCTTACAAGCATCTGGAAGAAGGACTAAACCTTTCATGCATCTGCTCTGCTTCAGAAAACACAAGCTGGGTTGGTGCAAGGAAGGACTTAAGTTGGGACTCACATCCCTCACTACATCTAAAGTGTTGGCATGGGCAGAATGCACAGGATACACACACCCCAGTCCCTGTTCCACTAAAACCCAACTAATTGTCTTTACTGCTCAAATTTTAGATCTGAATGTAAACAGAACCAATTAAATTTCTTTTTTCTCCTCTTTTGCTCAGGAAACCAAATCCTTTCCTTTCCTTTTCCCTTTCCTTTCCTTTTCCCTTTCCTTTTCCCTTTCCTTTCCTTTTCCCTTTCCTTTTCCCTTTCCTTTTCCCTTTCCTTTTTCCTTTCCTTTCCTTTTTCCTTTCCTTTTTCCTTTCCTTTCCCTTTCCCTTTCCCCTCCTCTCCTAATTCTACTACTTTAAAAACTGCTTTGGCTCTTACATGTGTTTCTCTCCTTCCAGGTGTCTCCTCACCTGGCCCTTCCTTAAACCTACTCTGGGAAATTGTTTCTGAGACTGGAGAGGAATGAGAAACTTCAGGTGAGGGTCACTATGACCCCAGATTAGAGCATTAGTCAGGAACCTTCTTTATGGCAAATGAATTTTCTTTACTAATGAACCAGATTGCAAATTTGCCTGGGAAAATAGGAGGGGAAATTAGACAGTCAGAGGGAGAAGCAGCACTTGACCTGGTTGTGCTGGGAAGACACAAAATTCTCTGGAGGAGGAGAAGGAATGAGAGGTGAGACAGAAGAAATGAGGGAGACAGGAAGAGGGCCAGACAGAGAAGACCCTACTTGTGGAAAAGATGAAAGGCAAACCTCAGGTTTTCTGAAGAAAGCAAGGAATAACTGACTTGACCCATCACAGCAGCCTGGCAGGAAAGACCAGGAGTTTGGATTCAGCCTGGAGCATCCCACTGCACCACAGCCTTCATCCCACTCCCATGGCACATTCACTTGTTGCCTGCAACAAGGGGTTTCAGTGGCAGGAAAATATCTACTTACACAAGCCAGTGACTGCTTAAAAGCTTCAATATTGTGAGTGAATGGCTCTTGGGCCTTGCAAAAACCAGCAGAAACCACTGCCAGGAGAGCTCTGGCAATGTGCACCACAGTATCTGAGAGTTTTCTAGTGCTCACCTCAATCTCTGCAGCCTTTCCTGACTAGCAAAAAGCGTAACTTTCTTCTTTTTTTTTAACCAAATCGATCAGATTTTCTCCTGAAACAACTCACTGGTGGGGACAGAACACCCTGGAGGTTTTTTAAACTGCCTGGGCTGGAAGTCCACATTGCTTTTTGTTTTTTGTTTTGTTTTCTGGCACGCTTGGCCAAGCTTATCAAGTGTTTTGTCACATTCAGACAGCATCACTTACAACAACAAAAGGTATTCCTGACACCAGCAAATGAGGCTGGCAGCTCCCTATCTCAGCAATTACACTGAAATAAAAAAAATAAAATAAACTCAGCCTTTTGCCAGAAAAAAATAAACTCTGCCAGGCCAGAACCCCCAGAAATCCACAGCACAATAGAAGCAGCTGCTCTTTAACTCAACTTAGGTTAATTGTTGGTTTCTACTCTGCAAGTTCTGTCAAGAAATTCAGCCCCAAGTATGCCCCACAGTACTACAGAATCCTGCAGAAAACTACTTACAGCCACAGAAAATTACTGTGGTGTCCAAAGAGTTGTGGGAGACTCAAAACAAGGGTCAAATTTATGGTAGTTATAAAATCTTTTCATGCCAAGTTTCAAGTAAATTTGGATATATTTATAGTTTGGAGAGGAAAAAGTAACTTCTTAGTGGTCTCACATAGTACCCACTCAAAAATAATGTCAGTTATGGATGTGCTTATATTTCATTTCATTTGAACTCAGAACCAAACTGAGTTGGAATTAAAAGCTCACATAAACAGTTATATGGGGAGAAACTACAAAGCACTGGTGTCCCTTGATGCAGCCTTCTTCACTGGCTTTTTTTGTGTCCGTCATCTTCTACTGCAAGAAGAAAAAGAACTAATAAAAGGAAAGAAATAAGTCTTCTAATTCCAACTCAGTCTGGACTTCAGCCAGTCCACCATGTAATAGCAAAAATGCTAATGTTAGCTGCAGTAATCTTCTTAAGATGATGAATAGAGACCAAAAATCTACACAACTCTGCTGCATCTGAGAACAGCTTCTAGACTGTGCTGTCCCCAAGGTTTGCCCGTGGCATGGGGAGAAATGGGGGGGAATTGCCAAAAATTACATTTTCTTTTTGATGTTCTTCCATAATGGAATGGTTGTGAGCTGAGGAACCTCCAGAGGATTCCTTCTCATGACTTAAATCTTTTGATTTTTATTTCTGTGGTCCCTCCTGTGAAAACCATAAATACTTACACAGGAATTGTGACACTTTTCTCTGGCACAGCTGTGGAAAAGCTTCAAAGAGGTCCAGCAGTGAGAGCAGACAACGTCCACCAAGCCTCCCACACCTGGTCCCGCTGGGCAAATGGCACAGGAATATACACCATTGTTTATGGATCATTAATCTCCAAACTCCTTCCCCCTGGGGTCTAGAAAAGCAATTTCTTTCTCTTTAATTTGACAGAGGAAGGAGTTTAAGCCAAAGAAGTTTGTCTGAGATGAGACCAAGTGGTGCTGATGGAGAGAATGATTGATTGGCAATGCCAGTGTCGTGCCTTCTGCTGACAGCATCCATCACCCTTTGACAGAAAAGGTCCAAACCTCCACGTCTTCCATTTGTCTTCTTACCTTCTTGGCTAAAATAAGCCAGCAACGCTTTTCCCCCAGTTTTTCCACATCTTTGCCTGCCAGAGGCAGAGCTCACATGAGAGACACAGATCTCTCACCAGAGACATGGAGTTTTGTTGTGAACAGATTCATTGGAAAGGTCACCAAGACATTTCTGCCAGTGACAAATACAGCTGTCTGCTTGATGAATACAACCATTAGGTGACATTAAAATACACATTTTCCATTGGTAATTATTCTGCTGGCTGCTAGACCCACAGGTGGCTGCTCCAGGACACCAAACAGCCTTGGATCCAGCTCAGCTCTGTCTCAAAGTCCCTCCATTGATAGGTTCTGTCCCCTGACAAGTGAAAAGAAGGAGGTTGTCTGATCCTCACCTGTGCTCTATGAACCTGGATAAGCCAGGATGGGTTTATGTGCTCCCAACATTCCTCAGGATGGGACCCAAATGCAGCTGGAGATCTGGAATATACACAGGTGTATCCACACCTTCCCTCAAAGGTACCACACCTGATAGCCTACATTCAGCTCTGAAATCAAAGGCCAGAAGAATAAACAATTCTTCAGGCTTAATTAATCTCAACTCTCCCACCCTTCCGTTTGGTTCTACCACACAACCAAGGATGTAACCCAGAATTTGCTCCACAGCTGATTCCTGTAGCCCAGAATTTGCTCCACAGCCAATTCCTATAGCCCAGAATTTTCTCCACTGCTCATTTCTGTAGCCCAGAATTTTCCCCACAGCTAATTCCTGCAGCCCAGAATTTGCTCCATGGCCAATTCCTGTAGCCCAGAATTTTCCCCATGGCCAATCCCTGTTTCTTGTCAGACACCTGGGTCAGAAATTCTCTGCAGTGTCTGTGGGCATTATAAACTAAATTTTAGGTGTCTATCAGTATGAGATCTTTAACTTAGATTAGGAGCTGCAGTGATGGTTACTGTTGGATTAGCACAGGCACATAATGAATTCCAAAATCCTGCAGGAATGTTTTGTGCTCCTGGCTATTAGCCTGGGTTTAATTAGTTTGTGCTAATGAATATATTTGTACATGTCCATCTTTTATTGGCAGCTTTTACAGGAGTAGTAAATTGGTCACTGTGGAGTGCCAGTGTTTCACTAAAACCTAAGGAATAATTAATGCTTTCTCCACCTAGAGTCAACCAGCAGTCTCAGGGGGTTTTAGGTATAAATTAGAATGAAAGATGACATACTCAAAATACAGTTAGAGAACTCATTCATCAGTGGTGATTAAATAATGTCACTGTGAGACCCTGGAGAAGTGCTGAGAGCTGATTTCCAGCTCTGGAATACCCACACCATTTCCCAGGAGCTGCCAGAGCACCCTGCCCTATTTTTTTTTTTTCCACTGTGACTTTCAAAATGCCTTTTCCATATCCGGTGCTATCCAACTTTCTTCTGTTCTTGGAAATTCCTCCTTGGAAAATATGTATTTTTCTCAGTCTTTCCTATTCCTAATCCACTGTGGGCTGGGGGAAAAATGAACCAATACTAAGAGTACTTGGCTAAAGCAAATGCTTCCATCAAACCCAGTATCCTGCCTAACAAAATCCTCAAGCCAGAAAATATTTGGATGTTTTCACATCTGTATTTCCACAGATAAAATGGTTGTGAGAGCTGGCACAAGGTGGTCAGGATAAGTCAAATCTGAATAAGGATGGAGTGGTTTGAGATGGATTTAAGGAAAAGTTAAATGCTCAGGTACAAACCAGACATTCTGAAACACCTTGCTGAGCATCCACTTAATCCAGAGATAGACAAAAAACCTCTTACATTTATGATTTGTTTTACTATATTATTTTTATTATTTTGTAATGTTAGTATTACTCACAAATTCCTCAGCCTTGAGAGAGCTAAGCAAATTAGAAGACTAAATCAAATTAACATCTATGAACACCAGGCTCTCCAGAGGAGGTCATTCTCAAAAAAAAAAAAAAGTCACCAAAACCCACATTTTTTCTGTTGAGAACAAACAGAGCTTTAGGTCTCTCACACGGATGTGCACCCAAAGAGCCAGACATGAAGAATTTCACCCCAAACTTACAGAGAGAGGCACAGGAACCCAAGACACATGTGGGGCTTTGAGACACCCCTCTCTTCCCTTGGACAAGCAACCTGAGCATTTTAAATAAGGTCCTGAAATACTCTGAGCAGGGGGACTGAAGAGGAAGAGTTGTGCTGGTTCCTGATGCAGCATCTACTTCCTTCCTGCTTTTTGTTCTGGCCGCCAGTTCAGCAAAGGACCATATTTTCATCATGTCTGTAACACTCCTGCTGTTCTAAATTCTGGTGCCTGCTTACACAAGGGAGCCTGATAACACCAAATTACAAGCTAATTTTGGAGCATCGAGCTAAGTGCCTGAAGACAGCTGTGTGCTACAAATTAAAATCTTAAAAACCTTCAGAAAAAAAAATATGATTAATCATTTACCAATTGCTAACAGAGGAGCTCTTAAGTAGGAAAGTATTTTCATTCCATTTACAAACCCAAGTCAGAAGAAAACAAAAGCCTGTGGTGTGAAGTAAAGCAGGTCTGTGAACAGTCATGTGTGTACAGTCAAAAAGAAAAGTGATGTTTCCACAACAGTAAATCCTGGTAACCACTGTTGGGCATTGATTGTGTTCCTCTTTCATTTTTCACTTCCACTAAATTAAAAAAAACGTGCTGCTCAGCTATATGCAGCTCTTGTAGCCTTTTAATCATGTGTTGTTAGTGTCGGGGAATGTGGAGAGATGAATCTCCAAGTTGTGCCAGTCAGCCCAGCTCCATGGATTCCCAAGGTAAATATTCCAGCTCCCACATCCCGATCCTGACACACCCCAAACCACCCTTGGTGATGCAGGAGCAGGTTCATTTCAGAGGTAACTTCAGAGGTGTTACCAAGATTATTGAGGGGCTGGATTGAGCTGTGTCCTCCCTTTGGGTCAGCACCAAAGCGGAACTAAAGGCTCCTGCTCCCAAAAAACCCACATTTTCCAGGCAGTGCACATTTGTGGAAGGCAACCAGTTACGTGCCAGTCAGGGAAAGAAGGCTCCTTGTCCCTGGTGCACAGTCAGGCAGCTCACTGATAATTACAGACTGATTTCCAGAAGATGTATGGCACTTGTCAAAGGCATCATTTCAATTCTGTCTTTCCTCGTTAACACTTGATGGGAACTCCAGCATATTTATGACTCATCCAAAAGGCAAAACCCACCAGCATCACCACAGCTTTATTTTCTTTTGCTTAATTTAATTTTTTCTTCATTTCTAATCTCTGACTTTTTTTCCCTCCCTAATGACCTTGGCTGCTTTTCCAGACAGTTTCTCAGAAAGGAGCTGGGCTACCACCACCTTTCAGGTGTTCAAATTCAGAATGAGGCACCTCATGATGATTTCCTTGGGCTCCTCCTGATCTCAGCACTGCAGGAATGCTGCAGTTCTACTGACTTCTCCCTCCTGCAAAGGAGCAGACTGTGAGGGACCATATAGAAATATATATAACTCCTGTACATGTGTTCATCTCTCACATTTTTAGAAATGCAGCCGGATTTTTGGATGCACTGGCTTTGAGAACATCGCATCCACGCAGGCACACAAGGTTCCCGAGCTGTGTGCAGGCACTGTGTGCAAAACAAAGATCCCATAAATTAATCAAGTTGTTCTCCTGGCAAGCTGGAAAGAAAGAGGTGGACCAGGGCAAGAATTGTTATTGTTATCTCTATTTTTAAATACTTGGAAGACTCTCAGTTACTATGGTGGTGAGGACCATATAAGTACCTAGAGAGATTCATTGGTAGCACAAGTATTGTGTGAAGATTCTCCTTGTCAAAGGTACCAGTTAATAGAAGGTTTATATTTTGAAATAATTTCCCATTTTTGAACTCCTTAAAAAGCTGAATTTTTTTCTTCTATGCTTGTGCTGTTCTGCTCCATTTTTTTTTTCCTTGTGGGACTTTTGCATTAAAAAAAGAAAAAAAAGAAACCCAACACATGCAAGAAAAAGCTGCATAATTAACATTATATAGCAACACACTGACAGATATCCTTCATGTGGATAGTGCTATTTTCTTTGTGTGGGAAGATGGACTTATTTGGGAGTCATGAGAGTGGTTATAAATGATACACAAAATGAAAACTTGCGGGGAATTCCAGAGCCAGGGCACAAGGCAGACTACAAGAGCACTGCTGTTAATGGATGAAACTTTTAATGCAATCTTTTTTCTTTTTTTTTTTTGAAGATGCTTCTGCCTAAACTTTTAAAAAATGAAAGTTCCTCGTTACCAGATGAGGTGCAGCTGTAATACACAGTGCTAAAGCCAACTTGACAGGTAACAGAAAAATAAGAACAATATCTACTCTTTCTAAAGTAGTATTTCATTTTAGATCAGACATTGATTAAACTCCCCCAGAGGCTCCTCTCCATGAAACCAGATGGTCACTGCACATGGACAGGCACACGTGGGTGTAGGTGAAGTTTCAGTGCAGAAGGTGCCCACATTATCACAAACACACATAAAAATCATCACTTCAGAAGTTTTGCTGCTACATAAACACCAAAAATTGCTGATCAGAGAATTTTTGTGGAAAGTCCTTCACTGCCTTCATCACCCCAAATAAATAAGCACACAGCATCCCTTCTGGACAGAACTCATGCCTGGCCTCCAGAAATGGAAATTCACCTAGGAGAGGAAATAAAGTTCATGTATAATTCCCTTCTCTTCCTCTCAGCATCCTCTCCAGGGAAGATCTGTGAACAATCCCAGACCCTTTTTATTAAAGGCTCAATCTACCTTTAGCTGAGCCCTGCTGGCTGCTGCAGGGATGGGAACATTCCTTGATAAACACACCAGGATGGGCAAAGGAAGAGAACCAGGCCAGGAGAGCACGTGAGACATCTTTGGTTTGGTCCTGGGCAAACTTTATGTGCAGCTGTCCCCAGCAAACACCTAAACTGAAATTCAGCAGTTTCCTGCAGTGTTTCTGCCTTGCCTTGAGATGGGATTCATCTAGAACTGTTCACTTGGGACTTTTTCTCCTCTGATCTAATGCACCCTCAGCTCAAGATCACAGTGTTGAGTTCTCACAGGATTTTTACACCTCTCTCTGAGCCTCAGTGATCTGTACATGACCGAACACAACTTATGTAACCATGCTGAGGGTTCAGACACTTTTGGATTTAGGCTCTGTGAAGGTGTTATGGTATTTGGTGGTTGCAGACACGTCTGGGAATGTTGCTGAGGCACAGACTTTTTATTTTAAGAGATGTGGGATGAGGTACAACAAATTATTCTCATTACACTTCCCAAATCCCCACTAGTACTGGTTAGACCAGATGAAATAGGGCAGAATTTGGCTTTGGATATAGGCTGAAAGTAGAATAAGAGAGAGTGCATTACTGGGAGATCATATCCCTTGAAGCACCACTTAAAAGGGATGAGAGAATTTTAGAACACCACAGTGAAGAGACAACAAGGCAAGCTAATTTCCCTGCCAGCTCTCAACCTATCACCCAAGAAAACTCAATATTAATAACCTTCATCCAATACTCCTCATCCTAACTTCTGATTAGTGCTGTGGGGGTGAAATATCAGAGAGCAGCAATTTGAAAGGGTTGGGTGGGTTTTTTTTACATTGATTCAGCAGTTGCTTGCAATACTGAAGATTCATCTCTTGCCACATAAGCGAAGTTTTGTGGGAAAGAAAATACAGGAGCATTGCAGTGCAGCAGTTCAGGCTCTGTCCTTTCCTTGGACTAAAAAATGTGACCTCTGGGCCCGGGAAGATACAGCAAACCATATTCCATGAGGTCCTTTGAATATTTACACAAATTACCCTCATGTGTTCCCCTCCCTCCTCAGAACCCTTTTTTCCACCAGTAAGTTTATTTGTAGGGCTGTTCCCAAAAACAGCACATTTTTTTACGCAGTCATTGGAGAATATTAGTGGAAAATTAATTTTGAGTTCTTAAAGAGATATTTATATTAGCCCATACTACAATAATGATCCTGGCCTCTAGCCAGGAATTGAAGCTCTATTAAGCTAAGCACTCTACATAAATAACTATGAAGATTAGTATTCACTCTGTCAGATCTGGCAAGATTTTTTTTTTATTCCTGAGTGCAGTGAGCAGAATTTCCCAAATTTCTTGAGTAGAGGGAGTGGGTGAATGGACTGTTGATAACACTTCAAGATGCCTATCTCTGCACCAGGAAAGCTTACTAGAGAGAGATCTCTATTCTCCCTCACAGAATTGCTTTGCAATTACTTATCCTTACCCTTAATGTTTTCTAGAAGCATTCAGACCGAAGAGACTCCATTTTAGATGTAAAATATAAGAATTTATCTTATTAAATCTACTATATCTTCATCTTTTACATAGAAGCATCCCATGGACAGGATGAAACACAGAATATTTATTCATGTATAATTTCCTGAATGCCCTAAAGCAGAGCTCATACACTGACAAGTGTTTGGGAATGAGAAGAAACTGAAAATACAACTGACCATCTTGCTGTGATTGGATTAATCCACCATGACATCTTAGTTCATGCAAAACCTACTCATTTTCATTTCACTCAGAGCCAGGAAGGCATAGAATTCATCCCATGAAAACACTCACTTTGTTATCATAAATATTCATGTTACTGAATGATAAATCTGATCTTCCAAGAAAAAATATTAATACCAATTAATAATCACATGCTTTATGTAGTTTGAGAAGAAAGGGCGAGATCTATTAATAGGAAAAAGAGTGATTCTAAATTTGAAGACAGAAATAATTGCTTCTGATGCAATTGTTTCCCTGGCAGTTGTGCTGGGCTATTAAAGAGTAGATTGCATGAGAGCAGCTTGCAAATTACACCACAAGAAAAAAAAAACAACACAGAGCAATGTGAAACAGAACAAGAAGTGACAAGTGTTAACCTACAAAGGAACTTTGTGACATTGCCAAGGTCAAAGAGAAGAATCACTTATTCACTAAGAATAGTCAGGGGGGAACATTCTGTTTTCATATTTGCATCTGCAAATATAATTGTCCCAACTAATCAATCCAGGTGAGCATAAAAGAAATTACAGCTTCTCATCCCACACTGAGCTGTGTGGGAATAGCAGTGCTGTCTTCCCTGTGGATTTTCTACCACAGAGAACAGCGTTACGGAACAGGTTTAGAAGTTACATTTGCAGTTTCACAAATAAGCATCTCCTGGGTTTCAGGTACACTGAGGTCCTTCAAGGTCCCAGTGAGGTTATGGGTTCAATACTGGGCCCAGATTGCTTAACTTGCTCACCAGTGACTTGGATGAAGGGGCAGAAGCCTCCTCAGCAAGTCTGATGATGACACAGAGCTTGGAGGAGCAGCTGGTCTCCCCAAGGGCTGTGCAGCCCTTCAGAGGAACCTCGACAGGCTGGAGAGATGGGCAGAGAACTGTCTGAAATTCAACCAGGGCAAATACAGGGTCCTGCACCTGGGAATAAATAACTCCAGGCACCAGCACAGGCTGGGGGTGACCTGCTGGAGAAGGATGTGGGAGTCCTGAGGGACACCGAGCTGTCCCTGATCCAGCAGAGTGTCCTGGGGGCAGGAAGGCCAAGGGGATCCTGGGGTGCACCAGGATGGGCATTGCCAGCAGGTCAGGGGTGATCCTGCCCCTGTGCCCAGCCCTGGGGACACCTCTGGGTGCTGTGTCCAGCTCTGGCTCCTCAGCACAGCAGGGACAGGAGCTCCTGGAGCTGAGCAAGGGCCTGGAGCAGCTCCGTGCCCAGGAAAGGCTGAGGGAGCTGGGGCTGCTCAGCCTGGAGAGGAGCCCCAGGGAGAGGGGCTCAGCCCTGCCTGGCCCTGTGTCTGTCCCTGTGTCTGTCCCTGGCTGTCCCTGTCTGTCCCTGGCTGTCCCTGTGTCTGTCCCTGTGTGCAGAGGTCAGAGCAGGCCCAGGCTCTGCTCCAGGCCCAGCAATGGTCCCAGAGCCACGGGCAGGGCCTGAGCCCAGCAATTCCCCTCACAGGAGGCACAACTTCTGCCCTGGGCAGTGCCCAGCCCTGAGCAGAGAGCAGAGAGGCTCTGGGGGCTCCTCCCTGGGGACATTCCAGAGCCATCTGGACACAGCCCTGTGCCCTGTGCTCTGGGATGGCCCTGCTGGAGCAGGGAGGTGGCACCAGTGACCCTCTGTGGTCCCTGCCATCCTCACCCATCCTTGTGTGCAGCACAGTCCCTGCTGCTGAAGGGAGGTTTGCTAAGAGCTGCCACTGCTGCTGTGGGGGTAGGAATTAAACACAATTAAGGATAGACTGTTCCTGTCCAAGGAAGGTCAAAAGAAGACGCATTTGTGTCTACCCAAACCACCCCTGCTATAAAAGGAATCCTCAGAGACTGAATTTCCCTGAGTGCTGCATGGTGACAGCAAGGCCATACATGTCTTCAAAGAGGGACACTGCTGATTGCCATGGTCATTATTTCATTTTCTTCAGTTTCAACCTAACATAGAGGCGAGCCCAGAATTCATTTTCTACTGCAGTGCACTAACAAAGCTTGACCCCAGAGTGTCTCACTGTGTGAACCAAACCCTGAGAAAAGCCAAGCATCTCTGCTTGTTGTCTGAGCCATTTTCAGCAGCTTTTCCTGATCTGTAAACAAGAGCAAAGACAGCAACCAGACCAGTTTGCCTTTGCAAACATTGTCAGAGCATGACTTTTCTTTTTTTTCCTTTCTTTTTATAGGATGAAAGAGTTTTTTGTTTCTCCACCCTCCATCCTTTTCAACAAAAGGGGAAACAAAAGGGAAAGTTTCCTTTTGACAGGGAAACAAACACTTGAAGAAGAGGCTAATAACATTTAAGACATGGACATATTGCAGACTTCTGGCCAGAAAAACGTGGAACAGGATTTATATTGTGTATGTAGGTTTCCAGCACACCCCAATTTTCAGAGCAATAAATCACTGCTTGAGTTTTCACCACACAGAGCTAATAAGGACAAAGAGTTACACATTTCTGCTTCTTTGATTTAGCATTCAGTCTCAGGTTCAAAGTTCTGATTCTGCTTTATTTTTATGCAAGCATGTGGGCTGGGGAGATCAGAGGACTCTATTCCATCTCCCCTGCTGCTCCTGTGTTTTATGTAGGTGACAGCTTTTCTGCTATAATTTCATTACAAAAAATAATTGGTATCTATTTACCCAAGATTAACTGTGCATCTGTCTGTGTATGCTATACATAAAATTATGCTACAACTAGAACCATATATATTTTTGAATTAATGATGCAGCCCTTGCTCACTCAAAATCCCCACTAAGGAAAAAGAAATGCTTTTAAAAAGGCTGCAGAATCAGTAAATCTAAGCTAAACTTGACAACAGGACGATTTTATTTGTGAAGAAATTTTTATTTGGGAAAGAAATTCAAGGCAAATGAGCTGAGTTCATAATGTGCTCAACCAGAAAAGAGAAAAACATGCTCCCCATGCTGCCCGAATGGCTGACATAATTTTGCTTGCTTTCCTTCCCTGTTAACTTGAAAATGCAAATTGCTTTGCTGTCAGGGTACATTTGTTCCCACTAATTCAAGACACTCTAACAAGCCAAAATATTTATTTGTTGGTTTTTTTTTTCCACTCCAATTTGTGTTTTATCATAGTGGGAGCATCATCTATGGATTTCATTTACTGAAACATTATGCAAACAGCCCTTATGGGAAAGTCACCTCCCTGTAATAGGAAAACTATCCATAAAGAAGGCTCTTAATGCTTTAGGATGTGTTGCCTCAAAGGGCCCAAAAATTCTACTCTGACCAACACTTAAAAGGCCAAAACATATCCAAAGTAACTGCTCAAATGACCCATTGGAAAAGCCTTGGCTCTTCAGAGAATCTTTCCTGCTTTTCAGGGGATAGGATGGACACAAAAGGCATTATTTTATTAGAACTGGTTGAGCAAACAGAAGCAGAGAGCACATTTTATAGTTCAAGCCTCTTTCTGATGCTGCTTCTTTTTCAACTGGCTGTATTAAAAAAAAAAAAAAATTAAAATATTTTCCTTTGAAAAATGTTTCTGATGGTAACCAGCTTTTAATCAATTATCACTTGTGTGTAAAGCATTTCTGCTCCTGTAAGAAATAAAATGAGATTTCAGCTGATAAAACCTCAAACAATTACTGTTTTCCTGAAAATTCCATTTTGCATTCTTCTAGGGGGGGGAAAAATCAACATTTTTAATTAGAATTGTATGTGCCACTTAAAGGGCTGACATTGGTCTCTGCCAGCCCCTTTGTTAAGGTCTGAAAAAGCCCCATGAGTCACCCCTTGGAGGAGTGGAGATGAGTCCAGACTCACCCCAGTGATGCAATTTGGAGCTCTTTGCCATCTGGTCCTTCCATGAGAGCTGCTCCACCCATAGCTTCTCTCTAGCAACACTCAAATGAGCTCTAAACAAGTGGATTTTAACTTTGCTGTCTTAGTTCTGGGCCTAAAGTTAGGTAAGATTCATCAGACTACAGAAACTCTATGAGCAAATCCTTTGAAACTTCATTTCTCTTCACCTTCCTCATTCATGGAGCAGCTCATAATACCCTACTTTGTTTTTTGGTGTTTCACACATATCTAACCTTGTTTTAGCCCCATTTGTGTCTGCTCTGACTTCTGTGAAGTCCTTTGGTTTACCACAGTATACACTCAAAAAAGAGACTCTACTTTAGCAAAGGGTTTAAACATGCAAATAAAAAGAAAACAAACCCACTGAAGCTCTTCCAGTTTCTCAAACACAATCAAAAGATAAGTTATGACACCAAAGCCTTCACTACAGACATCTGTCATTACAGTAAAAAGCATTTTGGCTCCATTTTACTCAGTATTCTCCATCCAGAAATAAAGGCAACCCTTACCATTCTCACCAGACGTCTTGTCTTTCCCATTTGTAGCCCCGGTTCCTTGTCTCTGTTAGGGGGGACAAAAAAAAACACAAAACAAGTGGTTAGAACACACCTGAACATGCATTTTCCCCTTGGAATTCCTGGTAATTACAGCCTGATTTCTCCTCAATAAGTTGGATAATCCATTCACCCTCAAGCAATGCTGCTTTGAGACACTGCCAGTGAACCAGGAATGCTTAGTTCCATTTCAAGGCTGGACTTTGTGATCCTGGAGTTCTTTTCCAATATAAAAGACTCAGACTTAGGTCCAGCTGCATCACTGCTTGTGCCCCTGGATGTAATTTTCACCATGAGTGATATGTATGTGTGTAATCAGGTTCCCAGCAGTACCAGGGTAGGAGATACTCTGCAGCGTTTCATTTCTTCAGCTCCTTGCTGTGCCTCCCCTTCCATGACTCAGGATGACTACAGGGAAGTCGGGAGGTTTTGCAGGGACAAAATTATAAGGGTCAAAGCCAGCCTGAAGTTAATTTGGACAATGCCATAAAAAAGACACAATAACAATGTTCCCTAGAAATACATTAGCAACGGAAGGAGGGCTAAGGAGAATCTCCAGATCTCATTTTGGCTAAAAGATTCATTTTCTGCTTTGGCCACAAGAGAAGATGGAACTTCCCACTTTAATTCACTTTGTCCAAAGAACAGCCTCCTGAATTTCCATGAAAAAGAACTGATTTAGATCACTCTGCTAAGTGACAGATGGCAAAATCCGTATTTCCACCAGGGCAGTGGAAATATTCACAGTGGCAGGGTACCAGAGTGGTTACAATAGTAGGGAACTTCCCAGCTTAGGTGTGGTCACTCTATGAAAATTATTCTGCACCCCTGAGAAAGCATCTCAAGGTGGATTAAGGTATTTAAAGAGTATGGCAAAACTAGTATTTCTTATGCTAAATTATTCTTGCTTGTGTGTGTTACTGAAATATAACTAAAGAAATAGTCCTTTAGGGTTGTACATGTAAAAATCTGGGAATATTAAACTCAGAGGATAAATCCAGCTGCACTCAGCCATCCTCAAGCACCAGGGAAGTGAACAGGTACAGGAGCACTGCAAACCAAATGGTTTTTACCAACATCTGGACAGTCATGTGGATTCTCCCAAGAAAATTCATGCAGCCATACTTATCTGAAGGCATTTTCTCTACAATTTCTGGTTAAAACCTCCTCTGCTTTGGTTTCTGTCTTTTGCCTTTCCTAGCAGTGGTATTTCCAAGGTATTTTTTGTATATAATAGACCTAATCATGAGGTAAGTACAAAATCTTCACGTGTGCTCTTAGCTCTGACATGGAAAATGGAAATACATTTGTTTTTCCCCTGGAGCCTCCGAGCCAAGACAAAAACTTGGCCAATAAAAGAGAATGGGATTCTAAAGGGATAAACACCTTTGACAAAGGCATAAGTTACCAACAGCCAGAAATCAATACATCCACCCAACAGCCAGTTTTGCTTTGTGCCTTTATTTAAAATCTGGTTAGTAATTCCATGTTTCAACCCTAAACTGCACTTTAAAGAAGATTTTAGTGTTCATTTACAAAATACTTTACTTTTCCTATCAAGAAAAAGGTACCTATATTCCTTTTTCTTCCCCTGTATATTTTTAAATGCTTTTTCAGGTTGTCTTATTTCCTGAGCATTTCAGGCTGTGCTACTTAAGCTTTATGAAAGCTTCTCTTCCCTCCCTAGGCTATACCTGTCAGGTTCAGTCTGCTTATGATGGAGTGCTGGAATATGGATTCACACATTTATTTCGTGTCTCAAGATTTCCCCTCGGGGAGAGCAGAATGTTGTCAAAGAAAAAGAATAAAAACTTGGGTTTGGTAAATTAAGGTTTTTCTATTCATGAGGTCACAGTATTTTTCTTTAAGTCTGAAATCAGTTGCAATATTCTGCAGCCATTTGTTTGATTGGTGACCACTGAACCTGTACAAAAAGAAACCTGAAAGTCAGCCAAGCCAGCTCCTGAGAGCGTTTCCTTTAGTTATAGATGTATTTTGATCTATAAGCCCTGTGCTGTCTTCCAAATGACTGCAATGGATTTGAAAGTCAGAATCAGCTGCTCATTAACAAGGCACTGAAACTCAGGAAAAAGCCAGATACAATGGGATCATCCTCCTGCAAAGCCTTTACTCTTTTATTTCAATACATTCAGTGGACCTACTTTTCAAAACATTTTCAAGGTGTAGGTATTATTAGCAGCTGGAGTTTCTCCTTTCATCACCTTTCATGATGCTACTGCAGGTTGCAGAATAAAGCTGAGCTTTTTTATGTGGTTCAAAGCAAAAGGGGACTAAACATGAGGAGGAGTTACTGGGGGTATTTTCAAGAAGCAATAGATGAAATGCTGGTATAGCAGATATTGTCCATAGATAAAATAGATGAAAATAAAATCACTGAAATACAAGAAAAGCAATATTAATTTCTGGGATCTGATAGGCTAAACAGCCCCAGCTCCCTCAGCCTTTCCTCCCAAGAGAGGATTCCCATCCCCTAGAACTTGCAGCCAGCTCCCTTCCTTCAGAGACTACTTCTGGAATTCCACAGCATCTTTAAGGCAAGCACCAGGACAGAAATATTGAATAAACTTTCCACCAGGCATCAAAGAAACATCTCAGAGCTAAAATGAACATGAGTGCAGACCTGTAATGATTATACAGTAAAACATGATAAACAGTTTTGTTGCTATGTTGCGTAGGAGGAAACAGAGTTTATGACTGCTTCGGGCTATATTAATTTTTAACTCAGTGGTTTTACAAAACACCAAAGACACATAATTAAAAATGTCTCCAAAAATCAAAGTGACTCCCAATTTGTCAGCAGAGGAAGTTAAAAAGACTTCTGCCATATGCTCAAATTCCCAGTAAGAAAAGAACAGGTTTGCTTTCCTGTTAAACTCTCACAGCTATACGCAGAGGCCACTTAATGTGGTATGAAAATCTGTACTAAATTAGTCCCCAAGGCGAGCAAACTAAGGTCAAAAGTGAACTTGCAGCCACGAGGACATTTCAAGAGGAATGTTAAATTACTGCAGCAGCTTTTTGACTCATTCTTCTAGCCCCTGCTGCACCCCCAAGCCTAATTTTTGCCTTTAATCTTACATTCTGTTCTTGTCTGGAAATAGCCTGACCTTTTCAGCGATGCTTTTAATTAGCACCTCAGTGTTAGGGATTGCAGCCAGGTGTTGATTAGAGAATTTTTGGGGGCAGAAGGGTTGTTTGTTTTATGGTGAGCCACGCAAAGTCCAAGATCAGGGACATGAAACTGCCAGAACGTTCTGACAAATGGGCTCTTCCAGATAATAACATCATGCTGATGCTTCGCCTCAGTGCAGGGTCAACAAGGTACAGAGGGCTGAATCCCAGGAAAGCAGCGGCTGCAGATTTTCAACAGGATGTGTTTCTACATAAAATAATGGAAAAAGAGATCCAAGAGTGGAATTAAAAGAATAGGAACAGGTGGAAGGTCTCAGTAAATGGACAGCAGAAAAAGTCAGCGTAGACTGACAGGATGACACACACAAAAAGTTATTTAGGATGTTCTGTATTGGCAAGGAGAGCAGCAGGGAAATTTGTGCATATCCTAAGCTTTTCCTAAGCTTTGTTTTGATACCCTAAGGTGTGACAAAAGGAAATACATGTTGGTACTAAGCAACACAAAAAAGCTGTGGCTTTGCCAGCCCTGTGCCAAGCAAGCCTTCCCTCTGCATCACCACTCATTCTCCATACAAAGATTTCTCTTCAAGAAACATAAATTGAATGCAACTAAACTGCTTCAGGAGGACCTTATTTTTTATAGTATTCTGCTTTAATTAAAAAAAAAAAACCCTCAGCTCTTTCAGCCTTAAGGTGAAAAAAAAAAAAACCTGAAAAAATACATTTCAAAGATTTATGGAGTTTATGATCTTTCTGCAAATAAAAATGTCACTGAAAATACCTGCTTAGGGACTTGAGGTGTTTTCCAAGGAAGGAAAGCTTCCCAATCACAGCAGAATGATCAGGAGATACATCAGAGTCTGAATCAAAATCCTGAATTTAAGTAGGGGCAAGAAGCAAGCAGTATGACCTGAGATGAGTGGCTACATTCTGCAGAATTTGGGATTTCAATATGATTATTTAGGGTAAGTTCTCCTTTACTGGAGATTTCTGTGTCACTACCTCTTTCTAATGTCATGTACCAACCTGAAACTGTGGCACTCAGCATTTCACACCCTGAAGTGTGAAAAACATTACTCTTAGCCACAACACAGTAATAATTTGGTTTAGAAATGGATAAAATAAATCACAATGCTTAAAATAAAAATTAAGAGCAGGGAAAATTATGTTGCTGTGACAAAAAGATTTTGGTTGCTGAAGCTGCAAGGGATTTCAGTAATGGGACTGGAATTTTAGCACCACTAAAAAGTATTTTTTGGAATTATGTATCAGAAAGCATGGAAATGAACAGCTGGGAGAGATAAAGCACACTGCTGGAGAGCCAGGCACAACTTCTATCATTTCACTCATTTCCTTCTAATTATTTCTTCTCCAAACTGGACTGCAGCACAGACAGATGGCAAATCCCAAACCAACTCTGTGACGTACAGGTTCACTCACATCAGTCACCTAAAGAACATCTGCAGCCAGAGCTGAAGAACCCCCGACAGGAGCTGGGATAAAGCAATAAAAATTGCACAAGACAATACACAAATAAACCTTCCTCACTCCTCTACTCGTGCCTCCTTTACAAGTTCCTCCACTCTTCCACACATTTTTATAGATGTGGGACTGAATATTTATGAGATGGAAGTGTCCTTCAAAGGCCACATTTAAGGGAATTGCAGCAGGTACAGAACACCTAGCCAAGATTTTGTTGGAATGATGGATAAATCTGATAATGTGTCGTTTACTTCTGTCTTACAAATCATTGTGAGAGATCACAGACCACATTTCCTGAGCAGCCTGACAGAAAGAAAAATTATTTATCAACTTATACTTCCTCACCTGTGTATCCCCTCCTCCCTGCATGCTTCTCTACTCCAGGGGAGTTTTCCACAGCCATTTTTCTGCCTGTTTTGCTTTGCCAGGGCAGCACAACATTGCCAGAGCAAGAGCACCAAAATCCATCTTTCCATACTGGCTGTCAAAGTTAAATGATCCCTGGCACTCTGACAACTCCTGTAATTATCCTCATGGGTCAGGCAGTTTTCTACTTGACTGGGCTCCTGATTGTCCCTGATTTTATTAAGCCTTTCCTACAGCTATTTTAATAAATTAAAACTACACAGGTGGGCTGAGATGAGCCCGTGGGATTCTAACTGCAGTGGCTTCGAGCTGACAGAGGGACAGTGGGTTTTTCAGACTTTTTTAGTCACTGAAGGGACATGGTTATGCACATGAATACACACTGTCACCCTGGAAAGCACAGTATTATCTGTCCAAAATTAACAAGTCTCTACAAACAGTGTTGTTTGCAGTGTAGCCATTGTCCATGCGGAACACACGTTTTTATTTACATGGCTACACAAAATGCAAACTGCGTGTGCATTTTACCTCTTTGGGAGCTCTCTGTGCCTGGTAGGTTGGAAGCTTTACAGACACAACTAGCAGCAGGGAAACAACTTGGGACACAACAGATTTTCTACTTCTCTCCCCTTTCCCTTCCTTCCTCACCCCAATACACTCTTACAACCTCCTTGGAAGTAATAGGATGGTAGATAATGAGGAAGGCATCCTGAATCACAGAGCTGCTCATAGGCTTAGGGCATTTGCTTCAATTTAGGAGGTTGTGATTTGTTCATTTTTGTCCAGACAGAACTTCTGGCTTGAAATAAATGCTCAGAGTGTACACAGACAGCAGGAGGTCCTTCAGCGCTGAGCACACTTATAACCATGGAAGGGGTTGGGTTGGAAAGGACCTCAAAGCTNGATGGTAGATAATGAGGGAGGCATCCTGAATCACAGAGTTGCTCATAGGCTTAGGGCATTTGCTTCAATTTAGGAGGCTGTGATGTTCATTTTTGTCCAGACAGAACTTCTGGCTTGAAATAAATGCTCAGAGTGTACACAGACAGCAGGAGGTCCTTCAGCGCTGAGCACACTTATAACCATGGAAGGGGTTGGGTTGGAAAGGACCTCAAAGCTCATCCAGTGCCACCCCTGCCATGGCAGGGACACCTTCCACTGTGCCAGGCTGCTCCCAGCCCCAGTGTCCAACCTGGCCTTGGGCACTGCCAGGGATCCAGGGGCAGCCACAGCTGCTCTGGGAATTCCATCCCAGCCCCTGCCCACCCTGCCAGGGAACAATTCCTCATTCCCAAGATCCCACCCAGCCCTGCCCTCTGGCACTGGGAGCCATTCCCTGGGTGCTGTCCCTGCATCCCCTGGAAATTGTCTCTCTCCAGGTTTCCTGGGGCTCCTTCAGGCCCTGCAAGGCCACCCTGAGCTCAGCCCAAAGCTTCTCCTGTGCAGGTGAACAATGCCAGCTGTGCCAGCCTTTCCTGCCAGCAGAGCTGCTCCATCCCTCTGCTCATCCTGGAGCCTCCTCTGGGCTCTCTGCAGCAGCTCCAGCTCCTCCCTGGGCTGGGACAGGGCTGGAGGCAGATCCCAGGATAAATTAGGAGGCATCTGATGAAAATGGGCTGAGGGAATCACTGCCTGGGATAGAGGAACCTACTTACAGTGCTGGTTTTAAATATTCTAATAGCACAGAAAAGAACTTTAGCTGTGCCCCACTTTTGCCGATGCTGGGCTGTAATTTATAAATCAGCACAGTGAGAACCTGCTGATTTTGTATTCAGATTCCATATAGTGTTGTAAACTGAATATTTACACCAACACCAAATGTAATCAACATAATTAGCACAAACAGTAGCTTGCTTAATATTTAGGTTATTAGCATATTTTGAATTAAAACATTATTTCTCCAAAGACATTGTAATCACAATTTTTAAATTTTTTTTCAGAGGCAGGGATTAATGGAATCTTTGAAGTTAATTTTGAAAGCAGCTGCAAGAATGTATTTCCCAAATCCTGTTAATTACCATGCCAGCCATGAGAAGTAATCCCTTTTTTTTTTTTTTTTTCCTGCAGGAAATGGAATATTTGATCCAGCATGGTTTATTTACAGGGCTAACTCCGATATGGACAAGGAGTTGTCTTCGACTCAGCAGAATTACTTTTATGAGTGGAACTGGAACCTCAGTGTGGTACTCAGTGGAATTTTCCTGAATTGCGTGTTGGGTTTTGTTTAGCAAAGGGCAAAGAGTAAAATCAACCACAAAAAAACCTTCTCACACCACCTGCCAAAAAATGACCTCATTTCTCACTTGGACATGGGTGATACAGCCCATATCCCAATTACACTGAGGTCTCCTCTTTATCCAATTCCAAGGTGACCCAAGAGGAATATTTAAATTATATAAAAATTGATTAATCTAGATGGCATAAATAAAAACTGACTGGTTTTATTTACCTTTATCTATTTTATTTATATTTATCTTAAGGAGGTTTCTTCCTTTTTTTCCTCCTATTATTTCTTATCTATTGGTAGCATCAGACTTGGCATTACAGTTCCAAAAAGGGCATTNCTGCCAGCAGAGCTGCTCCATCCCTCTGCTCATCCTGGAGCCTCCTCTGGGCTCTCTGCAGCAGCTCCAGCTCCTCCCTGGGCTGGGACAGGGCTGGAGGCAGATCCCAGGATAAATTAGGAGGCATCTGATGAAAATGGGCTGAGGGAATCACTGCCTGGGATAGAGGAACCTACTTACAGTGCTGGTTTTAAATATTCTAATAGCACAGAAAAGAACTTTAGCTGTGCCCCACTTTTGCCGATGCTGGGCTGTAATTTATAAATCAGCACAGTGAGAACCTGCTGATTTTGTATTCAGATTCCATATAGTGTTGTAAACTGAATATTTACACCAACACCAAATGTAATCAACATAATTAGCACAAACAGTAGCTTGCTTAATATTTAGGTTATTAGCATATTTTGAATTAAAACATTATTTCTCCAAAGACATTGTAATCACAATTTTTAAATTTTTTTTCAGAGGCAGGGATTAATGGAATCTTTGAAGTTAATTTTGAAAGCAGCTGCAAGAATGTATTTCCCAAATCCTGTTAATTACCATGCCAGCCATGAGAAGTAATCCCTTTTTTTTTTTTTTTTTCCTGCAGGAAATGGAATATTTGATCCAGCATGGTTTATTTACAGGGCTAACTCCGATATGGACAAGGAGTTGTCTTCGACTCAGCAGAATTACTTTTATGAGTGGAACTGGAACCTCAGTGTGGTACTCAGTGGAATTTTCCTGAATTGCGTGTTGGGTTTTGTTTAGCAAAGGGCAAAGAGTAAAATCAACCACAAAAAAACCTTCTCACACCACCTGCCAAAAAATGACCTCATTTCTCACTTGGACATGGGTGATACAGCCCATATCCCAATTACACTGAGGTCTCCTCTTTATCCAATTCCAAGGTGACCCAAGAGGAATATTTAAATTATATAAAAATTGATTAATCTAGATGGCATAAATAAAAACTGACTGGTTTTATTTACCTTTATCTATTTTATTTATATTTATCTTAAGGAGGTTTCTTCCTTTTTTTCCTCCTATTATTTCTTATCTATTGGTAGCATCAGACTTGGCATTACAGTTCCAAAAAGGGCATTTTTAGACAGGAAACCTGCCTTAAGAACTCCTACTTCCCATTAGAGCCCAGTCCAGCCACACCTTCCCATCCCCAAGGCCTCATTTCTTTGGAAACAATTGTTTGCAAGGTCACATGGAAAATAGGAGCACTGAAATTATTCAAGTTAAAAATAACCCTTCAGCAGAGCTGTGTTGAAAACAATCATTGAAATGATCCAGCTAAAAAAAGAAATACATATTTCAACTGTTTCTGTTGATCATTTCAGTCATGTAGTTGATGTCTCTGATCCACAAATAGTTGTACCAGGGCAACCTAAATTATCAGCCTTGGTCCCCTGTGTAGGAAATACGGGCAGGGCACCTGATTGGGAACAAGAGAACCTTGGGGATCTGGAAACAGCATTTGGATACAGACAATATCCTGGGTATCCTTTCATATCAGCATCCCCAGATAGGAAGAGTGTCTAAAGCCAATTAAGGGGTCAGAGTCTCTGCCCAGGCATAATATAACTCATTATGGATAGTGGTTTTGTAGCAAAAAATTTACTTTATATTTTATTCTCCCAAGTCCTTCTGAAGTTTTGGGTAATGCAATTTCCTAAGCTCTAAACCCAGCTGTAATTGAGTTAGAGGTTGTCTTCAAGGGCCAGCTTGGATTATTCACAGCAAAAATCGGCGCTGACAAATTGCTTCATCTTTGATCATACTGGCTGTCATTAATAAAACAGGCTGCCTCTTCCCAGACTGCAAAAATTCTGGTGCTTGTTTTTTTCTGTTGCCATGTTTTTATTTCCAGTTGTACAATTAAAAAAAGATAAAAATAAAAAAAATCTGTTCTTACTTCCCTGCTGTTTCCCTACATATTTCAGAGGTAAAGAGGTATTATCACAGTCAGTTAGACTGCTCTAGTAACTGGGCCAGCCAGGATTTTCCAAAAAAATATTAATTATGGCAGTTTCAAGCCACCATGCAAAGGAACTTTCTGCCTTCAGCCTCGGGCAAAGCCTTTGATTTTCAAGACAAGAGCAAGACCCAATGGCAGGGATGTTTCTGCATCACTTACCCCACTGCTCCACCCACCCTGGGGAGCCGGTCTGGTCCCAGGGAGGGGCTCGGAGCAGCCCCCAGCCATCTGCTGGGATGGCAGGAACTTCTCCAGGGTCATTCCAGCACCAGGGAATCTCTGGATCATGAGTGTGCCCGGCCTTGCCCAGGGGGATGATGCAAAGCTGGCACCCCTGGCTCCGTGCCACAGGCACATTGCTCCCTGGGGGACCCAGGATGGGCTGCTGGAGCTGCCCTTGACGTGGGGCATCGCTCAACAGAGGATTTATCCAACATTGTTCCAGCCTGGATGGGGAATGACCCGCTGAGAGTTTTAGAGGAGCTGCTTGTTAAGGGGGGATGTGGTTCAGAGCAGAGCTCTTGGCACTGGGAGGAAAATCCACAGCCAAGGGATTGGAAACAACCCTGCCACAGTGAAAGGAAAATGGGCAGGGTGAGGCACAAGGTCACCTTGATGGCCACGAATCAGGGACAGAGATCAAATAAGCTCATATGCAGCAAGCAGAAGACAAGTCAGGTCACTGCCTCTGTCCAAGAGACGGACAGAAAATTGGGATTTCCACAAATCAGAAACTCTGAGGACCCTGCAGCTGCTCGGGGAAATTGTTGCTGCGATCCATTTCATCGCTAACAGCAACAGAGAAGATAAGAAAGCAATTTTCACAGAAAAGCTGTAAGAGTTCCCAGGTTCCCTGGCCCCAGCAGAGACAGACCAGGTTACCTGTCCTAAGGGTAAATCCATCCTTGTGAGAGTGGGGAGGCTGTGGCACTGGCTGGCCAGAGAATCTGTGGATGCCCCATCCCTGGAAGTGTCCAAGGCCAAGTGGGACAGGGCTTGGAGAAACCTGGGATAATGAAAGCTGTCCCTGCCCATGGCAGGGTTGGAACGAGAAGATCTTTAAGGTCGTTTCCAACCCAAACCATTCTGTGATTCTATAAACTGTGTTTTCCAATTCAAGTTCAATGAAAATTTGCAAGTTTCTCCATGTAGCTCTCTCTCATTTCCTCTGTCTTCAGTCTCACATTATGAACCAGGCTCCATTCTGCACTTTGTGCCTCGCATATGAAATAAAATAAAAAACATTTACACCTCATTCACACGTGAACATGGCAAAACATCCTGCAATGCCATTAAAAATGGCCCTTAGGTGCTCCTACAAGAAAAGTCATGCATTTTGGTAATAGTCTCCCATACTTATCCTGTGACTAGACAGAAAATAGGTTCCTCAGAAGTTCCATGCAGAAAACAGATCTAGATCCAGCTGTGCTGCCTGACATGCTGCAGTCAGACAAAAACATCTATTAAAGACTTACATGGCATGACTGCAAAAGCTATTGCTAGAATTCAGGTAATTTGCAATTTGGGTTCTCTGCAATTCACAATATTAAGGTAGGACCTTTGCTACCAATGGTCCCACTGCAGATCCATCCCCTAAGTCCAATTCCAGGATGGAAGCGCACAAAGCTTTTGAACCACAGAAGGAATACAAAGGAAAGCTCAGAATAAAAGCCCTGTGAGAAAGAGAGGATCTCCTGTAATCTATCCTGAGAGGTTCATTCAGCTTGCTTTGGGTGTTAGTGCTCTCCAGTAGCTTGCAAAATATGCTGAAGGAAAGAAGTGATAACTAGCCAAGTCTGACTGGCAAATTAAAATTGGCATCAAGCTGGCCTGCCTTAGGCATTTGGCTGCCCTGCTTAAACTGCAGCACATGTGTGCTGGCACATGCACCCTCAAATGTGCCAAGCCAACAATATGTTTGCTCTCTTCCAGGGGTGTCTATCTGTCAGCTCTGACTGCAGCAGTGATAAGTGTGAAGCAGCCATGAAGCCACATGGCTCATTTCCTCCCCCCATGTCATCTGCCTGCCCAGCCATCCTTCCTCCTCCTTCCTTCCCATCAACTTAATGCTTCTAATTTCTGGCAGTTTATCTTCTGCCTCCCTCGACCTCACATTTTATAAGTACTCTTTTGGAATTCCAAGAAACAGATTTCCATGTCATTCAGATTTGCTCCTGGAACACTACAGTAAAAAGTTCAAATAAAAGTCATTATTCTGAGCATTTCCATTAATGTTAAAATTATGTGCTTTACAGTCAACACGCAGAGCATTCAGTATTTTAATACAAGAGTAATTTAATGCTGTCTATTGCAAAGAAGAGCCTTTTTCCTCCAAGGGAAAAAGAGAAAGAAAGATCCCCAAAAGAAAAAAGAACCCCATTTCATGAAACATTAAGGCTAGAGAATAATAATCACTAAAATTCAAATGGAGAACACACTTGTGATTTTTATAAGTGTTATTTTTCTGCCTCTATACCTCTCACCTAAACTTGGACTTTAGCCTTTTAAAATGTGTTTTCATATTTATCTAGGCATTGCACCCTGATACTCACCTGGCCAAACCAACCTCACCCTACTGGCTGGTGAGGCAAACATTTCATGGGAAAATGCTATGATGTCTGTGAAAACCATTCTCACAGATCAATGGTCTTCCTTCACATCCTGAGGGTCACTAGGAAAAGGTCTAATATCCTCAAAATCCTCAAGAAATCACTTATGTCCTCAGATCTATTAATTTTTGCTTCATCTGCTGATACACACTTGTATTTTGGGAAAAGGCTGTTGAGATCATGGTACCTGCTGGGTAACAAGGCTGATTTGTTGGTCACAGTGGGCACATGGAGATGCAAAATCATCCCCAGATATTAGCAGTGGGTGCTGTCAGCTTCCCAACACTCTGCCCAGGGATTTTGAAGCTGTGCAGATCCCAAGTCTTCTTTGAAGATCTCTTCCACCCCTGGATTCACTCCAGAAGAGCCTGTGAAGTCGTGTCAAGCTGATTTAGCAGAACATGGATTTGTCCCATTTCCAGGGTCAGTCCTGGTCAGAGCTGGCTTGGGCATTTCTGAACTGGGCTCCATCATTCCCAGAAAAGGTGCACCCAAAATCCCTACAAATTCACCCACACCAGTGTGTGCAGCCAGCCAGGATCCACAAAGGGATCTCTCCCTTTTACTTTTAGGAGATCCTTTTGTGCAATGATCCAACATGAACCTCCACAGCCCTGCTCACTCCTTCCAAGCTTAAACCATCATAAATTGATCACATTTCAGGTTTCTCTGGTTCTACTGCTGCAGCTTTCCACTTCTGCTGGCACCATTCAGTAGCTGTGGCCCCACAACCCACCAAGAATCCAACTGCCAGCCAAGGAACACCAGGTAAGGCTGGTGACAAAGCAGCTCAGACCTTTCTGTCAGGCATCTGGACCCTCAGACTCAATGTTAAAGATATTAAATACACACCTCCAAACTTTTTGGCAGAGCTAGAGTCTGTGCTTTCAAGATATTAAGCCCTCCTACCCAATGCCATCCTTCTCACCAGCTCCTTGTCTCAGCCCAGGGATCTCTGAGGTCTCCAAGGTGAAACAGAAGGACACCAGATCCTGCAAGTTTTTTTACTTTCTTCTTTTTCCTTTTGTGTCTTACTTTCATCTCTCACCAAAGGTCTCTCTAACATCATTCTGTCTACTGTTACATCACTCTCAGTGCCAGCTACACCACTGGTTAAGGTCATATTTCATGCACTCTAGACTAAGGTGAGAATGCAAGAACATCCAGTGTCTATAAAGTAATACTTTTCTCTTTAAGAGGAAAGACAGTTCAGCTGTAACTAATATTCAAGTCATGTAGGCAGACAATTTTCATTTCTTCTCTGACTAAACTTGTGCTTCTCCCTCCAAATTCCATGTTAGTGCATAAATATGGCTTTATCCCTCTTGGTATGAATTGATGAGGTGAGACAGCACCAGCCAAAGACCAGCTCTGTGTGACACTTGCCCAATTTACCTCTAAGTAGACTTAGAGGAAGCAGACAGGGAGAATGGGGATAAATTGTGACCCCAAATCCTGTCACTTACAATGTTTCACAACTGATTTCCTTTGCAGTTGCTTGCCATTTATTTTCCTAACAAGACTAATGTTTATAGTCTGTCTCCCACCTCTTGCTTGTAAGAGAACTAGAGATTGTTTTTCTGAATTAAAATTAGAGGACAAAGTTAAAAAGGGATTATTTATTATTTGAAGTAGTTTATAGGTATCTACCATATCTTTTTATTTATTTAGAAACCCAATACCCAAACAACTGAAGAAACAAAAGATGTTTCCTTAGAAAGAGAGGGAATGTATGTTTTTCATCTTCATGAGAAGACCCTGTGCCTTGCAGAGAACGTGGTACACGGCTCAGGGAATTTAAGGCTCTGCTGCCAAGTGAGAGGCTGAAGGAAGGAAATGCTTTCCCCCATCCTCTTCAGCCAGTGGGGTGTCTCAGGATTGACATACCCACTGTTTAGCCCACTCTGTTACAAGCTCTTCCACAGCAGAGTTGGAGGCAAAACATGCAAACACATTTTTCCAAGGCATCCCTACAAAAAACTGAGACAGACAAGAGCAAAAAGCAGTTTGGAAATCAAATATTTTATTCAAATAAAAAAAAAAAAAAAAAAACAGCAACAAAAAAAAAAAAAAAAAAA